>JAKUBP010000010.1:0-287829 GCA_030566955.1 [Candida] anutae | reverse complement strand
ACGTTTTATACGGACTGGTTTAGACGCGCCGACGAGATGTTGTTTGCCTCAAAGATTGTAAAGGCGGACCGGGAAGGGTTTAGGCGCGGCGTGGACCACGGGAGTTGCCGAAGGTTGAAGAGGGCCCCCCGCGAATTAGCCGCTCACTATTTTTGGTGCCAAATGAAAATAAACACGGCCCAATGCGGCGTGCTGCAAACAAACACGCGCTACGCTAAACAAACAAAGGTGCACGGGACGTGGCCCACAACACGAATGCCTGGCTGTAGCGCGCGCGGGCGGTGCGCTGACGTGGGGAACAAGCGCGGCGGGTGCCGTGAGCAAACCCGTTGACGCTTTCGGGTGTTTGGCGCATCGAACGGGCGTTCCTCGCGGTTGTGCGGGACGCGGGCTGCAGGCAACGCGATGGCGCAGATTGTCTTTGGGCTGTAAATGGTAAACGGTAAACGGTGCTCCTAGTTGTGGATGGGTGTAGCATTTAGTAGTCGCTGCTCGCTAGTCTCTGTATGCCACGGACCATGTCACACAGAATCGCATTGGCGCCGTTGAGGCACTCGGTGTTGAATGTGAAGCCGGTGCTGGGGAAGGAGCGGGAGCGGGAGAGTGTGTGGGAGCGGGACAGAGAGCGGGACAGAGAGCGGGAAAGGGAACGGGAACGAGAGAGGGAGATAGCCAGGGAACGAGTCAGGGACCGAGCGAGGGAGGAGCGGGATATGGTCCGGAACCACGCAGAGACACAGACACACGGGGAGCTGGCGCGTGGAGTGCGGGTCCCGCTGGAGCGGGCCCGCACCGACGAGTACGCTAGGCTCGCGTCGTTGCCGCCACCGGTGCTTTCGGCGACGCGTCTGACGGGTCCAGCGAGTTTGGCGGCGGTAAAGCTCAGGCTCAAGCTTCAGTTGGCATTGTACAAGATGAGACGGGTGCGTCGGGCGCACGCCGCTAGCGGCGTGCGGGACGTTGTGCGGGACAGGAACGACTTTCGCGAGTCGTCGACGCGCCTTCTCCACCAGCTGGCGAACATCAACTTGTCGACACACCAGCTGGGGAGCTTGTCGATACACCAGCTGGCAGGCTTGTCGGCACACGCGCTGCTGAGGCCCGCCGGGAGGGTGTCGAAGGAGCGTGCGGAGCGTTCGCTCCGCCTCTTCCAGGTACGCCAGAGCGCCGCGCTCCGGCAGCCACGCACGATGCCGGCGTTGCGGCCTCCGACGAACCCATGGCTGACGCTGGCGACACGGCCCACAGGATCGTCCTTGAACTTGCTCTCCAACGAGAACGCGTCAGCTTCAGTGTCTGTGCGCCAGCACTCGCTCACACCAAGCTTCTTTAACGGTCTGTTCATTCTTCCGTACGCTGCCGCGATGGCGTCCAACGCATCCGCCAAGAGCGGCGTTGACAATGACGCTCCGCTCAACTTGCCGCCCATAGCGCGCATCTTACACACCCCCATCAAGCGTGCGAACCAGCACCGGCTCGGCCACGGCGATAGCATGGCTGAAGTCCCCGCGGTTAGCATCGACGACACCATTGACGAGGACTGCGACGACACAATTATACAGAATAGCACTCTCAGAGCGGGTAGCCACGCCCAGCCAAACCACAGCATGTGCGACACCTCGTACAACAATACAGCGGTCACGCCAAGCACATCGCACCTCACCGAGAGCGGCGACTCGCACCGCAAGCGCGACCAGATCCTTTCGTCGCCCCTTCCACACCATTTTGGCACGCCCAACAGCTTTAGCGTTGCCAAGTCCTTGTTGCAGTTGAGCGGATGCAGCATGTAGTGAGAATATACCTTGCGAAAGTGGCGTCTAACAACGAGACGTCACTCAGAGTCATCCAGAGTCCTACATCCAGGCAACAAGGTTGTTATCAGAAAATGACTACAATCAGAAAATTAGTCGTTAGTTCCAGTTAAGCCCAGCCTTCCAACTTGACTCCAATTTTTCATTGATCATGACAATCGAGAATTCGACAACATAACGTCTTACTCGTCTCTGTCTCTTAGCATATCGTGATTACTGATTGTATCAAAAATTCGTCAAGTCATTCATTTAGACATTTACGGCTGCCCAAGAAACCTTTCCTAGGAATTACTGCGCGAAGCTAAACATCTAGCTCGCCCAGGAATCGCAAAAAAAACATTCGTACATTGGAGCATGCCATCATCCTAATACACTATCCAAAATCAGGGAGAATCCTGTCATATATCTACTCATTACTTAATTTTTGATGGTCCTACATTTTGGGCTAGACCTAGTTAAAACGAGCCCTAAAACATTTTATAGCAACAAATAAATTAGTTGTTAGCCTAGTTTTATACATGTGTGGCATGCCAATCAGTACGCCTTGCAACCTTAATCAAAACTTTCCGTTAAGCAAGTTGGAGATCATGTCTTTGCCAGTGAAATACACAGTCTTTCCAAAAGACTTAAAGTCCATGGTGGAGGTTAAAGTGTCCAAAAACCCAAACGGTAACATACCAGGAATGAAACCCTGGGCGAGCTCAAGAGCGAAAGCACCAGAAGGCATGGAGTACTGCTTAAAGTGACCCATCTTCAAGTGGTGAACATCACCAGGAAGGTATACTTCTGGTTCCAAAGCACCAGCATATGCTGCAGTCTGCTTACCAGTTAAGATAGTAAAGTAGTCGTCTGCCAGATGCACGCCAGTGTGACCCTCAGTTCCAATAGCCGTTCCAAAGAAGATCAAGTATTCTGTGATCAGCGCATGGAGAATAAACATTGACCCCATCGCACCACCAGCATTGTTGTAAACCCAGTCGTCAAAGTTCAACTCGTTGATGATTCCGGGATACTCAGCCTTAATCTTTGGCGCAAGCTCGAGGAGAATTGCCGTTGCGTTTCCGTCAGGGTGATTGGCAATTACTTCGTTTGACAAACGTGCAAGCGTATTGTGGTCGAAGCGGTAAAAGTTTGGCAAGACAGTAAGAACCTGAGAAGAGAAGAAACTCAACACGTAGTATAAAACTGGGAGCGCGAGCGCATACAGCAAGACCTTGGACATTGTAGTACAGAAAACGAGTGAATCAGTTGCAAGTGCACTTTATATACATACAGACTGAAAAGTCTAAACGAGATATACGACAATCACGTGTTTTAAAATACAATTAAAACGCTTCTGATGAATGGTCTGGGGTACGGAGGACTTTATTGGCGAGATGGCTACTTCAGTAATTGATATGGATATCGGATCTGGAAGCGAAGACGAGGGGTACAAGACGAACAACTCGGCAATTAGGAAGGAAGATATTGATCTTTTAGTCGCAGACAGTGGTATTTCTGAGAGCGAAACGGTTGCCAAGCTACGCAGTTTGCAACTCCCAGGCAATTTCGAATGCAAGCACGAGGGATTTCAGGTGGTAATATGGTTGAGTTCGATAGAGTCCATTATGTCGCTGAGAGGGATATCCGACGAGGCTTTAAGCGAGGCCTTCAAGAAAGTACAGGACACAAGCTACTTCAAGAGTATTGGAGCCGTCCCACACGGGTACCTCAATGAGTATATCAAAGTGGTGTACACGGATTTGTGGACCGACTTTCAGTACTTAGTTGGATGTAGCGGAGGATGTGACGAGTTTATTGACTTGATGAATAAAAAGATTCTCGCTGCTAATAGCTTAAGAGAAGCCGAGTCGCTGCAAGTTCGGGACGGGCTCAATTTGAAAATCTTGCAGCTATACATTCTCTCAAACTACGATTTCAGATTGGACAGTGTGAGAAACTATCTACTGGCGTACGTTATGGAGTTAGAGGCCAAAGTGCAGCTTAGTACTCGCATGGAGCGCACGTTGGACTTGTACAGGCTCCTTGCAAGCAACCGGCTAGTACTGTTACCACTCTGTGAAGCATTTATAAAGGACCGCGACTCATCCGAATGGGCCGGTTATGGCGCATTGGAATTCTATTTGGACTGCGACAGCCTCTTGCAGAATATATTGGAGCGCAACATCGTTAAATTGTCAAAGTACTACAGATCCATCACATTTGAGAGAATACAAACTTTTTTTGGTCTTGGTAGTAGCGCTGGCGCAGCACAGGACTTGGAAGAGAAGGTATTGAGTATGGTGATCAAAGAAAAACTACCCACAGGATCCAAGATTGATCAAATTAGTGGCGTCTTGATTTTTGGTAACAAGGTCATTGTTGAGAGGGAGACACCACTAAATGTACACGTGCGGGAGGTTGGTGAGATTTTAAACGATATTTGCGTTCATATTGAAAAAGGGGTGGCCTAAGCCGATGACATGAATGGCGGAATGGCCATGGGAGCAGTATCTGCGGTCTCAAGCATGGGTCTGCATGCAGCGGCTGAGGGTATACTGCGAAAAGATATGCAGAGCACATCAGCATGCAGATACAAGGTAAGCATGCAGATCACCGTATTGGCGTGCAGATATATGTGAAGTTATGCATCGGCAGTGAACGCAGACATGAAACGCGCGTACTGAGTCATGCAGCTCACAGTTAATCATATGCAACGTATATTACATGTCGTGACTAAGAGTTGGAGGCTACTAGCCTCTTAAACAACAAAGCCACGAAACAAGAGGGCAAATTAATTGATGTGATTTGGGGGTTCTCCTTAGAGGTTAAATTTGGTCTTTGGCGATTGTTTAGAGTTTAGAAGTTGGCTCTAGTTTTTCAGTTCAAATCATTAGTCGACATCCTAGGCGCGGCACCATTTTTGCTGGATATAATACGTTAGCTCTATACACCAAACAGTATCCAGTAAAAACGCATCAAATGCACCAGGACTTCAACGCATATGATACGTCGGATTTGACTATAGCAGCAGACCTTATTATTGTCGTAAATATGCAAGGATATTTGATCTCTGCGTAAGCACGCCATAAGGTGCTTTTTCGCAGAGACGATATTTTACATCCTTGTTCGTTATCAATCACGAGTGCCATGTGCTTCTTGTCGGGCCGAAAGGAAGTGTAAGCAGTCTCACTGTTCCTCCGAGCAGGAAAATAGCTGTTACCTCGAAATGGTACGCGCGACATCTGGGTAGGTTCTACATTGAGAGACCGTTGGATGTAGGGTCCCCTAGGTCGCTCTTTCTTCTACAAAGCCTAGACATTCTGATTTATGTTTTGGTCCAACTTTAGTACCTTCGGTGGGGGAGCGAGACGCTGAGTCTTTGGAAGCATAACTCCGCGTCTTTGGAAGCATAACTCCGCGTCTTCCGTAGCTCAGGGTTTACACCAGTGTTTCTAAGTAGTCGTCACCACAAGTGGCCGATACGCCGTGCAATTAATGCCGTGGCTAAACATACGGGCCGGGGAGCTCATTCAGTACCAATAACACGTGTTTGTCGGCTGCTCGCAACATTTTAGTGAAAACAACATATTGTGACAGAGACAATCGAATTTGGTCAGTCGGTTCAGAGGAATAAGATGATGCATACATACGACTTTAAATGTGAAGGCTACAGTGCCCTTTTTATCTTAGTGCCCCGTTTACTGTTGATAGGTTTGAGCGATGAAGGGCCCAGCGAAGTGCCCTGTCTGCCGTTTTGTGCGACAAATTTGAATAGCACGTGATTGATAACTGTCAGGTGGATAAGCATACAGGAAACGGCGGTGATTGGGCACCGACAGGTTTATTAGATATTCTATTCGATGACTGTGAAGGGGGTGTAAAGTACGGCTATACTATGTTAAGGGGTGCGTTCAGAAATATTTCACAATTTGCGGCCCTGTTGCCGCCGGTGAAATTTTGCAATCTACCGCCAGTTAGAACTTCAGAGCAGCCTCTAACTAGCCCATACTTCATCACAATTAGCAGCATTATAGTCTTGTCATCTGTCACGAGACAGCGTGAACAATCAGCGAAACAATGCCCATTTTCGTAGCTCCCTCCCTCATGACATCACTAAAAGCCTCAAGGAATTCATATGCTTTTTTGCACCCAAAATTGTCAACATCACGTGATTTCCTCTTTTGGACGGTCTAATCAACACGGGTGTTATTTAAGCTTGCGATAATCGGCTGTCTTGAAAGATAAGGAATGAGTTCATCGAGACCAGGCGAGCTGTCGTCGTTATTGCACTCGCGACGCAGCAGTTTCTCAGCGGATGTTGACGAGAATGAGGTTCTTAACTATGTGATTAGCCGGAGAACGTCTATGGCTTCAATCAGGCGTGATATGTTGCCAGACGCGTTTGGATCCGCTGGTCATGCGGTGATGCCTGACCGGCTTACAGCAATACGGTCGCGTGCGTCGATCGCACCGCTGCATGCCGGCACAACGGTGGATGTTTCAGAGATCTTGTCAGCGCACTCGATTATTCCCGAGCCCGAGACAAGTATTTCCAAGGAGATAAGCGCGTTGATCAAGTATTCGATGCCTTTGATAGCAACTTTCATGCTCAAGTACTCTTTGACTGTTGCGCTGGTATTCTCAGTGGGTCGTTTGGGCCAAAAAGAATTGGCAGCGGTGAGTTTGAGTTCCATGACTGCCAATATTTCTGGTTATGCCATCATCCAGGGTGTATCCACCTGTTTGGACACATTATGTGCCCAAGCTTATGGCCGCTCCGACTACAACACGGTTGGAGTGCATTTTATCAGGTGCAGCTACTTGCTTTTGCTTCTCTTTGTTCCCATGTTCGTGTTTTGGGCATGGGGGGTAAAGCCAATTTTGCTTGCAACAATCGGAGAAGAGCTGGCCGAGTTGTGCGTTCTTGCAGCAGATTACTTAAAAGTTTTGAGTTTTGGGCTTCCTGCCTATATCTTATTCGAAAATGCAACCCACTTTTTGCAATGCCAGGGCGTCTTTCACGCGCTGACATACGTGCTTTTGTTTTGTGCGCCATTGAACGCATTGCTTAACTATGTCTTGGTATGGGACGAGAATTTTGGTATTGGATACTTGGGTGCCCCACTCCTGGTGGTTATCACCAACTGGCTCATGTGCCTCTCCATTTTCACCTATATTTTTACAGTACGCGGCTACGAGTGCTGGCCGCGTCAGCTGCTCTGGGATCCAGTCTTTTTTAGAAAGTGGCAAAAGATGATCAACTTGTCCGTTCCAGGTGTGCTCATGGTAGAGGCTGAGTGGTTAGCGTTTGAGATTGTAACCTTTAGCGCAGCACGTTTTGGAACTGATGTACTCGCGGCACAGTCTATTGTCACGACACTGTGCGCTTTGCTCTATCAGATTCCATTGGCAATTTCCATCACTGCCTCGACACGCGTAGCGTGGTACATTGGCGCAGCTTCCAAACAAGCTGCTCGCATTGCAGCGGCGGCAGCCAACCTGTTTGCGTTGATGTCAGGCTCTGTCGTGGGTTCGGTGTTATTTGCATCACGCTGGTATGTGCCCACCTTGTATACAGATGATGCCAAGGTAATTGCGCTCGCAGCCAAGGTATTTATAATTTGTTCAATTTACCAGGTGAATGATTTTCTCACCTGTCTGGCGGGAGGCTGTTTGCGCGGGCAAGGCAAGCAGCACATTGGAGGATACATTAACCTCATCAGCTACTACATTATTGCGTTGCCATGTGCCTTCTTTTTTGCATTCTTTCTCCACATGGAGTTGATTGGCTTATGGACTGGCATGATTGTGGCGTTGTTCATTGCTTCTTTGTGGCAATTGTACTTTGTGGTCACCAGCGATTGGGATGCCATTATTAATGAGTGCATCAGCGATGCCATCTTAGAGGCTAACGGTGAAACGTAGCCTTGGATACTCACAAAAAATTAGAATACCTATCCGCCATATATGGGATTCCTCGTAATACTTGAAACGTTGAACAATTGATTATTAAATAGTCACATCATTAGATCAATACTTTCAATCTCATAAACTCTGAAACCGCAATAGTTAACCACTCATTGCGGTTGACGCCCAAAAGCCTGAGTACTTTCAAACATGGCAGGGCAATCACTCTCAGCCAGGACACGGCTGAGCACGCTCAATCAGGACACGGCTAATCAAACTTCCAAGGGATCACGGCTAATTCTATCCTTACACATACTGTGCCTAAAACGGGTACCTCCAAACGTTGAATGCAATCGATATGGCTCATACCGACAGACCTGCCCACTCCTGCCTTGCTTTCAGGTTTGCTGTTAGACCTATTGTCAGATTTGTGGTCAGTCTACTAATCCCTAGCCCCTGAATTCAGTCTAGGCTTAAGTCTCGGTTTCAGTCTCAAGTTCCGGTTTCAGTCTCAGATTCCAGTTCTAGTTTCGGTCTCAGCCAAGTCCAATCATCCTCAGTAGTCACTATCATTATCTTACTAAGCGCTTGCGTCACTCAAGCTGTTCCCCCTCCAGTCACTCAAACTGTTCCCCTCCAGTCACTCAAAATGTTTCTTCTCTAGCCCTTGCGCGCCAATTCTTCTTCCAATTCGCCTATTCGTGCTTTTGCAGCCCGTAAATCCAGCTGGCACTTTTCAAATAATTCCTGTTGATCACGCATGGCTTCCACTTCGGCCAAGAGCTCAGAACACGCCAGTTGCACCTTCCGATCCTCGCTTTCTGCTACAATAGCGCGTATCCTCTCCTTGAGCCGAAATAGCAGCTTATTTGTAGAAACCGGCCGTTTACGCTTCAACTGCCGATATCGCATGATTAACTTGTAGTAGCCCTCATACAACTTGCGCGAGCTCTCCACCTCTGCAACAAGCTCCCGCTTCAACGCATCGTAGCGTGCCAGCGGCAGCGCCTCGCCAGCCGCAACGCCGGCCAATGCATCCATGCGTTCCAAGAAACGGCTCTGCAAACGCACCTTTTCAATAAGGGTATCCAAGCAGGTAACAGCTCCCTCCTCAGTCTTTTCTTCTTCCTCAACCCCTTTTCCTTGCACCCCGTGTTGCCCCTCGCGTTGCCCCTCTTCTTCTTTTGAGCTGGACACCGCGTCTGCACTACGGCGCGTTCCCGGCTGCCTCAACGACTCTACAATCGCCAGAAGATCTCTGGTCAACTCGCGCTCATAAGCCACCTCATCCACGGTGCCCGCGGGCGATTCGGCGTCCTCAGAGCCAGCCGTTCCGAACAAGTAGCTAAGCATGGCTCAGTGTCATAGGATGCCGCTAAATCTTAATCAAGATCTCCACGTGACTTTACAAACAAGCTTTTAACGGGGTCCAGCCATCTATTTCTTGGTTTCAGGGCCGCGGCAGGGCCGGGGAGTTGCCTGGGCGATGGCGGCGTAGACCTGGCGTGTAGGGGTGGCGGCGTAGAGGTGGCGGTATAGATGTGACGAGGCACCGAGCGGGGGAAATAGTGCTTGTGGTTGCAGGCACTCTTCGCCGTCTAGGTGTAATCCTCGTGCAATCGCCTCAACGTGCTGGAGTGCTCTTTGTTTGAGTGTATGTTACTCAAAGCGGTATACTTTGTACTTATTGCCTGAATTCCGGCCTAGGACTAGGATACGCTTAGCGAGATGCATTGTATGCGGATAGCGTGATTGGGTCGAGCACGCGTTGCCAGGCAGATGAGAATGTGCCCTGACGAGGTGGAACGGGCCATGATACATTGGAAAGCGTTAGCGCGTGCTTCGTCACGAATGCGAGGCGGTAACATGCGCCCGGCACACTGACGATAGTGCGATGGTTACTAATGTCACATGTGTGTGTTCCAGCGGCGCAACTGGATGATAGCGTGTGCCTGATACTTGTTAAGTTTTCCTTATCCGAGGCGGTAGTTCGGCATGAGGGGCATTTCTGGGCGTGTCACAGTATGCACTGCGAACCGGTTCCCCCCCATATCCACGATCGCGCCGATAGTTTCCGCGGTGACGATGGGGCGGAGTGGTTTGTCACCCGGTTGGGGGTGCCTAAAATTGAGGCTATGCACCCCAAAGAGGTAGCCGATTAGGATACAAGTGAACCGACATTATCCAGGAAATATCCGGAATGTCATTATAGCCCTTGCTGGTGGCACAGGGTGCACGGCTCGGCCAGCACGCATGCTCCGAACGATTCGGAATGCCAAGTAACCGAATTGTCTTCGCTGCGCGAGCGAAGCTTTCGTGTCGCTTTGACAGAAGCTAATTCCAAGAAGAGTTGGGACAAAACAATTTGCATTGTAATCGATTATAAGGCACGATTTATGGTTCCTCTCGTCTCATGACTACATGGGTATATATATTCCGCCAGCCGTCCGTTTTAGGACCAGCTGGGAGGGTTAGTGTGCGCTTTCGAGTGTTGTCTTGACTGTCGTTCTCCTGACTGATATTATCATGGCCATGGCTTCATCAAAGAGAGAGTCGGGCCTGGGGGTCAAGTTTGATCTTCAGGAGTATTCGCACGAGTTATTTAAGCGGGAAGTGGCACACCACGAGCGTAATGTTTTGGAGTACCGGTCAGAGATTGCGGGATGCATGATGCAGCAAGCTTTGCAAAATCAGCCGTCCTTGGAGTTGTACAAGCAGCAGCCGTTTTTGACCTTTGAGTATCGCTTGAGCTTGCTCGAGTTTGCGATGAAGGCGTCTGTGTGTCTTAAGCTTACACCGTTTGTCTATTTTCGCGCAGTGAAGTTGTTTGACCGTTACTGCCTGACCCGAGTTGTTTTGTTGGGCCAGCTGCGCTTAATTATCGCAACCTGCCTTTGGATTGCCGCCAAGGTGCATGGCGGCAATAACCACTTTGCAAATGTCTCTAGAATGGCTAAGAGTGGTTCAGTGTGGACTATTGCCGACTGTGGCTACGGGCTGGGTGGACGGTTTGTGGGCCCTCTGGAGCGCTATAGGCTTCCCAAGGTTTCGGAGCTTGTACGGGTGTCTGGACGCCTGTCGGTTGGCGTGGAGATGTTTAAGACTATGGAGATGCATATTTTGACGACTCTTGACTGGGTTGTCAATGGGCCTGGTATCGATGACTATCTCGTGCACAGTGACGAGGTGCGTATCACTCCAGGGGCAGAACTGGGAACGGTTCAGTTTCTGGAGATGTATCGAACGAAGGAGTTTTTGAGCAATGTCTCGCTCTATTCAAAGGAGCTCTTGGACACTAATGTTATCGTTTTGGCTAGAGCCATTTCGCAGCTCATCCAGCTCGTTGTTAGTACCGCGGATGAAGACTCTAAGCTGTGCTTTTGTGAAGCAGGCTTGGGAGTTGAGTATGATGCACAGGATGAAGTTATGGCTGGGACCAACTTGGACTATACAAAGGCTTGCTTGATTAAAGCGGTTATGAGATGCCCGAGGCATATGCGCAGCCAATTTGATTCGCCAGGTCCTCGGTTAGTGTATAACCGCATTGTTGCCGTTTACGGCAGTGAAAGGCTGCTGCGGCTGGCTCCTGAAAACAAGAACGCGGGGACTGCCGCACAGTCTCCAACCCCTCATTTAGCTCGAACAGATAGGAGATGTGCAGGCGAGTGTACCGGGGGGTGTACCGCGGAGGCGCTGGTGGAGTCTGTTGTGGAGTCCCCTGCGGAGCTGGGTGTGGAGTCTCTGGAGACGCCAGCACCCGATTTATGTCAGCGCGGCACTAATGCTGCAAATAAGGCTGCAACTGTTGTTGAATCCGCTACCGCCTCCAACTCATCGTCTGCCGCCTCCACCTCTAAGTCTGCCGACTTTGCGGCCACGGCTGCGACATCCTACAATCCTACGCCAAAGATACCCATTGAAACTGCCCCTTCGGGACTAGGCAAGCTACTGTCGTTTAAGACCCCCATTGTTCGCCTAGGTTCTACCGATGCACCATCACCACCTGTCCAGACTAGAGTTCAAGGAACGCTGGGCACTGGTGCCCAACTTAATACCATGCATGGCCCAACCCAGCCACCTCCTCTCTCTATTTCAGCGCTGGGTGAACATATGTCACCGCGCCTTTCTATTTCTCCCTTGAGGCTAGCGGGAATTAAAACTAAGGTTAACTCAAAACTCGTGCTGGTTCCCGTACCACGCCCAGGGTGGATGTCACGCGAGCCTCTGGAATGCCGTGGCGTCTCGCCCGAGTTTGACAATACCGACTTGTTTGAATTTGAAGCTGGCGAGTCTAACACTCCAATTACTGATGACGAAGCTTCGTTACGGGACAAGAAGTGAGTGTATAGCAAGTACATATTTACTAGCATTATTGCATATTTCATAATTAGCTTTAGGTGGGTGGGAAAGCTTGATTTTTGAGTCAAATCAAGGATTTCCACCGTCACGAACGGCGTCTGAGTTTGGAAGTGCAGAAGGTTACAACATTAGGAAGCGTCGAAGGACAAAACTAGCGAAGCTAGTGATGCGGCTGGAGCGCAAGAGGATTGAGATTAAAATAGAGAATGCGATACGTGATGGTCAAATTTGGGCCTGTATATAGTTTAGTCAAACACACGACCTCATGTTTTCTAATTGAAACTCGCGCGTGCGAAGGAGGAGCTATACAGCAGCGATGGTCTTGTACAGAACCGTAGTGCTAGCGTTAGCGGCTATATTTGTGAGCGCAGACCCAAACATGGCTGAGTTGGAGGGCACGTGGTCGTCCAAGTCCAACACAGTGTTCACGGGTCCTGGTTTTTATGACCCTGTTGATGAGCTTTTGATCGAGCCCGACTTGCCGGGCATTTCCTACTCGTTTACGAGTGACGGTCACTACGAGGAGGCGCTCTACCGCGTTGTTCCCAATGCTAAAAATCACGCGTGTCCCAAAGCAAGTCTAACATACCAGCACGGAGAGTACGAGTTGCTAGCAAACGGTTCCTTGTTGTTGAAGCCGATTGCGGTTGATGGGAGACAGTTGTTCAGCGACCCATGTGGTGTAAGTCCTGATTCAAGCACATACTCGCGTTACGTACAACCTACGTGGTTTGAGAAGTACCAGGTTATGATCTCCCCATACTATGGGCGCTACATGATTCAAATTTACCAATTTGACGGGTCGCCCATGCAGCCATTGTATTTGGCATACAAGCCACCGGTAATGCTTCCCACAAAAGCATTAAACCCCACCGATGCGGCGCTGGAGACGCTGTTGTCGGTTCCCAGGAGGGTCAAGAGATCCTTGGGAAACCAGTACCGGACAACTGCGGTTAGGAAGACCACAGGGGAACACTATGATTACTATTGGTGGATTGCGGTTGCAGGATTGGGTGTGGGATCTGCCGTGGCGCTTATGAAGTGAAGACGATTCTAGCCGCGAAAGTCTGCTTTTGGATGTGAGGGAAGATTTTGGTTTGGCGCTTTTGCTGTTTGAGCAATTTTGGTTGGCTGGCTATTTTGGTCTGTGGCTATTTTTGTATGGCTGGCTATTTTGGTTTAGATCGCTGTTTTGGTTCAGCTGGGTATTTTGGCTTAGCTTGCCTTTTGGTCTCTTGAGACCCGTTTGGTACGAAGCCCGATGACGCGCTCCCATTCAAAATATCTGTGTCACGGGTAGTTCGAGGGGAAACTAAACTAATCGGTTTCTTGTCTTATCATTTTATGTACATTAAATTTATTTGAAGCATTAGAGGATAGGTTGAGGGGAGATGTACTGGTAGAGAGTAAAGCTGAGTACTGGCGAGTGAGTAGAAGCTGTGTAGACGGTGCGTGGGGAAGATTGGCTAAGTGGATGAATGGAAAGTGCGTGGAGATGTAATGATTACTGATTAAAATTAATCAATTTTGTAACGAATTCTTCACGGTCCCAGTAGCCACACTAGGTTATTTGAACTGCTACATCTCCGACAGCAGCATGTCCTGGCTCAAGGGTAAGAGCGTATCGACTGTCGAGCTCGACAATAAGATCTCAGAGGCAACCTCGGAAGCAATTCCAAATGGTGAGTTGGAACTCTCGGTGGCGTTGGAGATCTCGGATGTTATACGCTCAAAGGCGATACCGCCAAAGCAGTGCATGCGGAGTCTCAAGAAGAGGTTAACTCTCACTCATACGAACCCAAACTTGGTAACGTCAACGTTACGCTTGGTGGACTTGTGTGTCAAGAATAGTGGCTTGCACTTTTTGGTGGAGATTGCGTCGCAAGAGTTTATGGACTACTTGGTGGATGTGTTGCTCAAGCTTCACTACAATGCAAAGGACGACTACCTGGTGCGGAACAGTGAAGCAAAGAGTAAGGTGTCAGATTTGATTTTGGGGTTTGTAGAGGAGTGGACGCGAGTCTTTGATGGTCAGTTACAGTTGGTTTATGTGGAGAAGTGCTACAACGCATTGAAGAAGGAGGGGTTCGTTTTCCCGGAAGGTAGCGGGAATGTGGTCACAGCAAAGTTTATAGACTCTGAGGTTCCGCCGGACTGGGTAGACAGCGATGGGTGCATGATTTGCTACCTGGCGTTTTCCATGATGAATCGCAAACATCACTGCAGAGCATGCGGAGGCGTGTTTTGCCAGACACACTCCAGCCATGCGATGCCGTTGTACAATTTGGGAATCACGGAGTCCGTGCGTGTGTGTGACAACTGCTACCAAAAGAGAAAGAAAGGAGCTCAGTCGAGCGCGCCAGACAGTACCACCAGCGGATATGGACGGGCACGTACACAAGGTCCGAGTGGTGAAGGGGACGACGATGATGCTGAGTTGAAGCGTGCTATTGAATTGAGCTTGCGGGAATCGGGTGTGGTAGCTACGGCGACGCCGGCGGCGCCAGCCCGCGTTCCGACACCACCGCCGGAGGATGATGATGAGGACATGAGGGCTGCAATAGCTGCTAGTTTACAGGAGCTGAAGCAACTGAACGCTGTTCGGAAACCAGTAGCAGCTCCTGAGAACGACTTTTACAATAATATTCTTCCCCAAGATTTCAATGAATACCCAAAACACGAGCAATTCCAGACTAATCCTTTTACTCAGGGAAATCAGGGAAATCAAGGCCAATATAACCAAGGAAACCAAGGCCAATTTAGCCAAGGAAACCAAGGCCAATTTAGCCAAGGAAACCCGGGTCAATTTAGCCAAGGAAACCCGGGTCAGTTTAACCAAGGAAACCAGTTTAATGAATCTAGTCAGTTGGAGCTGAATCAACCAATCCCAACTAACCAACCCGGTCAGTTTCAGGCCAGACCTCAAGAACCACCTGTCGCTGCTCCTCCTCCACCGCAGGATTTTTCGCACCAAGAAGAAGAGCAGATTAACCTCTTCATTACACTTATGAGTACAGTCCAGAGTGACCCGAGAAAACAGGCCACTATCCTCTACGACTCAAACTTGAGTGATTTGCACGCACAAGTTATCAGGTTAAAGCCGAAGGTGAATCGGTCCTTACGAACTTCTATTGAGCGCTATGAGCAGTTTTTGGAGTTAAACAATAAGATATCTACCATCACGCGACTCTATGATCAGTTTTTGGAGCAGAGGCTCCAAATGGCGTATGGCTCGCATCATATCTCCGGGTCGCCCAAATACTCACAGATGCCTCCGCAGGCAACAGGCTACACGGAAACGGCTTATCAGCCCGGCTACAATCATGAACAGGATGCAGGGCATGTTGCTTATCAAGGGCAAGTGCCGAGTCAGGTCACTGGCTACCCACAGCATTCTGATAGCGCAGGCAGATACCCTCAGCGTGTAGAGGAACAAGGAACAGGGCATTCGCAGCAGGTGCAAGGACTCGGCCAGAACTACTCGCTACAATCCAGTGAACAAGAAGCGGAGTATCCGGCTGCAGGACAATCGAGATTCACGGTACAAGCAACAGGAACGGGATATCCGACACAAGACCAAGTATCGGGATACGTACAGGGTCAGAATAAAACGCAAGGGAGTCACTACCCGCAGGTACCCCCACACGCGTCCTCCCTGCCACTGAACGTCTACCAATCATACCAAGGTCCGTCTGAGCCCGAGGAAGAGGAGGTGACTGGTAGCAAGTATGGGTACGCCTCGTCGAATCCACCTTTCGAAAATCCCGGCCAGTACCCAGCGTACCCGTCGACTCCAGACTACGATGAACCGGCTGACGAACTCACTCATGGAGCGGTCCAACCTCAAAATGCTACGTTAGCCAGACAGTCATCTACATTGCTGCCCAACGCAGTAGAGGAGGCAGCAGGCAAGTTTCCTCCTATCGAAGAGGTGACTCAACAGCAAAAGAAGGATCCCGTTCAGCCCGAACGCAAGTCGGTATACGTGGCTGAGCCTGAGCCCTTGATCGAGCTTTAGCCTTGAGTGATTTTTCTGACACCAGCGGCTGTTTATGTTTTACGTGTTAATCCCTCAACATGTGACCCTCTGATGAGCCTTTATTGAGAATAAGCGGTGGCTTGAAATAGTTTCTCGCAGGCAGGCGTGGCGCGACGATGCTGATTGTAGGTGTCATCCGTCCCGTTGGAGAGACTTTATTCGTGGAGCAGTTGCGATTTGCGCCTGCTTTGGGAGCAAAGCTCCGCGGGCCTGATAGACGTGATCGGGTCATGACGCGCACTTAATAAAATATCTCAAACGAAGCCTTCATAGCAACCGTAGACGGGCGCTATACCGTTCGCTATAGGTCACTGTGCAATGCCGCTCGCCCAGCATAGCCCCGAATAACCCTAGTGGGTCGAGCTAGAGCTGTTATTTTGATGACTAAGCTGGAAAAAATTCACAAGCATGGTGCCGAGTGCAAGACTAGTCTGAGCTAGTTTTGACAACATTCTTATACTTGAGAAAGCATAAATCAACGAGAGCTGCCGCCTGACGTTTATCTGAGCACTCACCAATAGTTGTGAGTATAAGTGAACCGAAAAGAGCCGTTATCCAGTGCAAAATTCCCGCGATGAGCCCGCCTCCTGTTGCCTACTACGACGAGTTACCCGCTGCAACGCAGAAGAGGGCCAATTTGCTGCCGCTCGACTCCGTGCTGGTAACAGATGCGTTGAGAAGCCATCTTAGTCTGATTAACTACAGACAGTCCCTCCCAGGCGAAGAAAATCTGTTCTTTGTATGCGACTTGAGCGAAGTTGAACGCCTGATGTCAATGTGGGCCGAAGCGTTGCCAATGGTGCGTCCACACTACGCTGTCAAATGTAACACTGATCCACGCGTTATTGCGCTCTTGGAGCTGTTGGGTGCAGGATTTGACTGTGCGTCCAAGTTTGAGATTGATACCGTGTTGGCAGCTGGCGTTCCTCCAGTTGACATTGTCTATGCTAATCCGTGCAAGACAGTGTCCTTCTTGCGCCATGCCAAGGACGTGAGAGTACGCTTGACTACGGCTGATAATGCTAACGAGTTGATCAAGATCAAAGAACACCACCCCGAGTGCGGTGTTTTGCTCAGATTGGCGACCGATGACTCGCAGGCACAGTGCGTCTTGCTGAACAAGTTTGGGTGCAGCCCACAGTACGCGCTGGATGTGCTCTTGCCATTGGCCAAACAGCTCGGATTGGACGTAAAGGGAATTGCATTCCATGTTGGGTCGGGATCGCTGGACTACACAGCGTTCCTGTCAGCAATTCGGGATGCACGTACCGTGTTTGACGCTGCTAAGAGACAGGGGATCACGGGAATGGACACTTTGGATATCGGCGGCGGTTTTGTGCGCGAAACCTTTGGTGGTGCGTCCAGCACCATCAGAGCCGCCTTGGAAACTGAGTTTCCAGCTCTGGACTACGCTGGCTTCCGCTTCATTGCGGAGCCTGGCAGATTTATGGTGGCCAATGCTTTCACATTGGCCACCCATGTTATTGCGAAGCGGGAGATGCAGGATGGCAAAAACGCCATGGTCTACATTAACGATGGAGTGTACGGAAACCTCAACTGTATCCTCTTTGACCACTTCACCCCAAAACCATTTGTGTTACAGCACAATGGACGCTTCCGCTTTGATGAAGATGCCCAGGAAAATGCCAAGGCCAGCGGTACCGCGCACAGTATGTCCATCTGGGGACCAACTTGCGACGGCCTTGACTGTGTCTCACGTGAAGTGCTGTTAGCACAGAATGTGGATGTGGGAGACTGGCTCTTTTTCCCTAGGACTGGTGCATACACCTCGGCTGCTACGACCTCATTCAATGGGTTTGATGGCAAGGCGATGGTTTTGTACGCCAAGAGAAGTTAAACTAAAATTCGTTATCAGTAATAGAAAATCGCGTAATTTTAATCGAGGCTGTGCCGATCGCTGGAACTACTGTCTTCTTTAAAGAGATCCTTGCTTTGAAACAGCCCTTCTGAGAGTCTGGTAGTAAACCTCTATCAAGCTGCATACTGGTCTTGCCTATTTCTCCCTCTACCCCCGGAACTAGACAGAATTGTCAATTCACGTGATTTGGACGTTTTTATTTGCCTTCGGTTGCTAACATACGCATCTTGACTGGTTCAAGGTGATAAACGACGTGATATGGGCGACGAGGATGCTGTGTTGCATAATACCGCTCAGATCAACAATGCTTTAGCTGTTCTCAAAGCCAAGACACGCGTGGACAAGCCAGACTTGCTGGTGTACGTCACAGAAGATGGCGAGCGCCTCTCGACGGTGGAGCGGGCTGTCAAGTCGGTAGATCCGCCTGCAGCTCATCAACCACTGACGGAGGAGTTGTTCTTGCCTAACGGGTTACCTAACTGCGAATTATTGAGAGAGCACTTCATAAAGGAGGGCCGTTTAAAGTTAGAGCACATTCTGCGCATTCTTAGTGCCGCGACTAAGTTGTTATCTAGCGAGCCCAATTTGCTTGAGGTCCCAGCGCCTGTGACTATATGTGGTGACATACACGGTCAATTTTATGATTTGATCAAGCTATTTGAGGTTGGTGGAAGCCCAAAGACAACGTCGTACTTGTTTCTCGGCGACTATGTGGACCGTGGTTGCTTCTCAATTGAATGCTTGGTGTACTTATACTCGCTCAAACTCAACTACCCCAACACCTTTTGGATGTTGCGTGGAAACCATGAGTGCAAGCATTTGACTGAGTATTTTACGTTTAAGCTGGAGTGTCTTCACAAGTACAACGAGACAGTGTACGAGGAGTGTCTCACGTCGTTTAATGCTTTGCCCTTGGCTGCAGTAATGAACAAGCAGTTTTTCTGTGTGCATGGGGGCTTATCGCCTGACCTCAAACTGTTGGACGACGTTATGAGGATTGACCGCTTCCGCGAGCCACCAACTAAAGGTATTATGTGTGATTTATTGTGGGCTGACCCGGTCGAAGACTATGACGACGATACTCGAGAACAGGCATTTATGCGTAATCTGGTACGTGGATGTTCTTATGCTTTCACCTACAAGGCTTCATGTAAGTTTTTGGAGCAAACTGGGTTGTTGCTGATAATTCGCGCTCACGAGGCCCAAGATGCGGGATACCGCATGTACAAGCGTACTAATACTATGGGTTTCCCATCGCTTTTGACCATGTTCAGTGCTCCAAACTACTTGGACTCATACAATAACAAAGCGGCAGTGCTTACGTACGAGAATAATGTGATCAACATCCGTCAGTTCAACAGCTCGCCTCACCCCTACTGGTTGCCTCATTTTATGGACGCATTCACTTGGTCGCTTCCATTTATGGGAGAGAAGGTTACTGATATGCTTGTGTCTATTCTTAACATCTGTACGGAGGAAGAGTTAGAGGAAGACACTCCTCTCGCAGAAGAAGACATTTTTGGAACCAATCAAGCTTCAACGACTTCCGAGAATCAGCTGTCCGCTTCTTCGGTGTCAGAAATGCTGGCAATCACTGCATCTACAGCCACATCTACAGCAACCCCCACATCGACAGCTACGGCAACCAGCATTGCACTGGCCACTTCATTGCCGAATGTCAGTGGTACAGAGTCAAGGGCTGAAAAATCTCAGGAACAGGATGCTTTTGAAGAGAAGCGCTTAGCCTTGCGTAATAAGATTATAGCCATTGGTCGCGTGTCTAGAATGTACCTGTTGTTACGACAGGAAGCGGAAAGTGTGGCTCAGCTCAAAGAGCTCAATATGGGCTCTCTTCCTCGGGGCTCCTTAAGCAACGGCAGCGAGGGCTTGAAGAAGACGATAAGTGGATTTAAAGAGGCGCGTGAGGCTGATTTGGTTAACGAAGCACTCCCTCCCTCGGCGGGAGAGCTCCAGCGTCTTGACGCAGAGCGTTCGGACTATTTAAAGCGCGAGATTGAGAGTGAAGAGTCCAGCCCCGTCTTGCAACGTTTGATAAGACGCTTGTCTCATAAAAACTAATTGTATACAGGTAATTTATATGAGGAAATCCTTGAGTATTTTTGCAACCAATCACGTGATATTTTTGTAAATTTGTTGAAGCAAAGCGCGTGGGCCTGCAACTATTGGGAACTCATACTTGGGAGCGCTGGCTTGCTGCTGCTTACCAATGCCCGCTCTGCCGCGCTTGATACGGGAGCCTCCAAACTCGGAGAACACAATCGCTGTCGAAGAATACCGCGTATCGTCGCCCGAGCAGTTTTCGCTTCAGGATGGCGACAAGTTTGTGCTCCACGGTGGTGCTTCTGTACTGCTTCAAGTCAAGGGAGGGTACAAGCCAGTATCTGGAATGAGTGTTGATCATGTGTCTGTTCTTGTCCTAGACAGCTATTTATTGTTTTGGTTTGATGATGACAACGTTGGCATAACGGTCCCATATCAGTGTATTTTACTACACGGAATCAGGGATGACAGCTTGTTCTTGCGGCTTGCACCGAATGAGTTTTTTGAGGCGGATAGAACGCCGGGGAATACGATTTCGACTGCTGTAGAAGTGGTGGCTAGTGTTAGCCCCCACCGCGGTCTCATGGTTGACTTTAAAAAGAACGAAAAGTCGTTACACCTATTGTACCAGGAAATGAACCGCTGTTCTGCACTTCATCGCGACTCTTCTGATTCTTCCGACTCGGATATAGATGTGGGAATGAATCCCTCGATGTGGGCACGGCTGTCTACGAATAACCAGGACGGTACAGCATGCAACACAGGTGACGCTGACGACTTGGGCCACGACTTATTAGAAGACGACGAATTCCTGGGAGCAGGAATGCACGTTGATGTCGGGTACGCATCTACCGCGGGCGTAGTGCGCAAGAGAGACGAGGAGAAGGAACTAGCAAAAAGAAGGAGAAGGTGATAATGAAAAGTAAATGGCATGAAAATAGGTGGCATGACTTGAAAGTAGAAGTAGATGGCATGAATTGGCATGACTAGATGACATTAGATGTGAAGAGGCAATAGAGTAAGAGGACGCAATATTGTTAGATAATTAGTATGGTACCGACTTGGAAATGCCGCAGAGGCGTAGATGAGATTTCGAGAAAAGGCCGCAAACGGATTACGCGAATATTCAGATTTGAGGACAAAGAGAGTAATGTCCTTATAAAGTTGTAGATTGCTGGTGCTAGGCGGCTCTCTGTGATCTCGTCCGCCCTAGCCCGATTCGCCTCATCGAGCAATTGATTTAGTTCCAGTTATATTTTGACCTATACACTACCTGTATTAAATAAGAATTATCAAATTAACGAGTGCCGGACGCACTTTACCACCTTTCGTTAATCAGTGAATGGGCGCCGCCTCGCAAACATGAAGAATGCGGACGATAGTGTTCGGTTCAAGAATCATTTTCTTAAGCTCTCTCAGGGAAGGCTTATCTCGCCCTCACTGACTAAATTTTGGGAGGTATTCTGGACTCTTCCGGATGCAGCCCGAGATGTCTTTGAACTATTGGCCTCGCAAGACATCAAAGCTGTACGCGACCAGAATAAAGCGAACTTCTTGACATTTTTGCGAGTCTTGAGCGAGCAGGTAGTTGCTATTACAGGTCCAGGGTCCAGGGTCCGGCTCCTGAGAGATGCTACCCAAGGAAAGCTTATCAATTGCCTAAGACTCTTGGCGAGGATGGTTCCATTTTTGTATGAGCTTCCAGATTATGTTGAGGATATTGAAATAGAGTTGTTCTGGAAGGCGGAGTTTGATCCCATGCTCTTTGTGAGCAAGGGACGAGCTCCGATATTACCCCCGAGGGAAAAAGCGGATTGCAGCAGCGGCGAACAAGAATCAGGTCAGGTATTGAGCGCCAATTTGGTATCTGCCTTAGTTAATGCGCTTTTTATTCGCGGATTTACGGTAGATTTGCCCATAGAACCTAATAGCAGCGGCCGGTGTTTGTCGCTATGGGAGCCCGGAATCGGCTCGAACGCAAAAAGCCCGCAACCAAATTCAATAATGGACTCCAACAGGGCAGACGTTTTGAAGACCCTTTTAACGTTGGTGTCTTTCCCGCTTTACCAACAGCCTTCACTGTTGGTAGCGTCGGGTTCCCGGTTTTTAACCCTCTTGGTTGCAACTACTCCGCGCGTAGAGCTCCTTACATTAGTTTGCTCACTCATAAACTTGGTGTGTCGTTCTGACCGTTCCTCGCTGGACGAGAATGGAACTTTATTCAGTGGTAGTTCAGCGGCGTTAGATGAGATGAGGTATTTATGTGTCACATACTCGGTTCAACTTCTCACGGCTATGGTAGCCTACCCTATGCCTGGGAGGAACGAATTGGAACTTTTTCACCAGCACAAACTCTTTCCAGGACCAAAACCGTTTAATTTGGCAAGACTGTTTGTGGGAAAGTTACAGAAAGACGCAGAACTCGCATTCATTACCTGCCACTTGATAAATATCTTGAAAGCCCCTGTGTTAACTGCACGAAACAAAGAATCATCAAAGTTCTCGTTAGGACGCCAACTTAACCTACCATCCTTATGGGCAACGGAAATTACCATGCTTTTATGGGAATTAATCCAATGCAACAAGAATATCAAGAATCTTATTTCAGAGAGCTTTGCCGATCAACTAATGACTATTCTTTTATTCAATGTGGTAACCCTTCTGAGTCAAAGGACCTATAGGAGCTTGGTCCGTGTATCTGCATATTTGATGTTATATTTAACATCAGATCCGAAAATGTTGAGTATGTTGTTTAGCCCTATTGGTGAAACACTTTACGACAATTTTCCCCCTTCATTTAAGACTAACCCTAGTCCTGTTACAACACGCGATTTTCTAATCGCTCAGATTTGTACTGTTGTGTGCAACGGACTGCTGCAACCTTCTTCTGGTCTCAATGGAGCTGGAAAGCCAGCAATATCTGATTTGTTACTCACTACAATGGTGGAGATCTTGCATAATTTAATCCCACCGGTTTCAAACGATTCGCTGGTCAATACAAATGATCCTACCAAACGACTAGGTAATTCCAATCCTCAAGGTGGGTTATCTTATGCTAGCTGCTGGTCAATCACCCAGGTAATTTCAACATTTTCAAGTCGTACTTTCTTACTAGAAAAATCTTTTCATACCGACTTATTGGCATTGATTATTCGCGCAGTCTGTACTGCTATCATTAAGTATCCAAAACCTTCCCGCATGTTACTATTTTCCGTCTTAAAGAATGAAAGAATTTATGACCTGGTTTGGAACACCATTTATAACTTAGATTCATTCTACTTTAGCGGTACGACCTTGTTGAACAGTATAGATGACGATGAAGACAATCAGTCTTCTGAAGCAGAATCTGAAACGAATAAGGCTATTTCGGAAAGCGGTCAGGACTTAGAGAAGTCTGATGCTTGGTCATTCACTTCCAATCCTCATTCGATCCTGGAGTCAGATCCAACTGACTCCTTCTTTACACAACCCAAATCTAAAAAAGACTCGAATGTGAGCATTCGTTCTAACAGTGATGAAGACGATTATGAAACGAAAGACATTGAGGCTGCCTTGAGGCCTAAGCTCTTGACGGGAATGTCTGAAAGAGCAAGAGAGAAACTTCCAAAGGACAGTCCATTGAAAAGAACATGGGGTGGGAATGACTCCTTGAGGATAATTCTTACCTTAATTATTCCTCATTTAAAGGTAATATTAAACGAGTCATGGTCTAGTCGAGAAGGTCCGACTATTGATAGTTTTGTTTTGGTGAGACACATCGAAAATTCCAACTTGATTGAGTTCATCCAGGAGAACAAGAGTCAAATTAATTATGATTTCTTGCCTACGACGCCCTTGGAATCGTTAAGATTTAATTGGAGTCATTTATCCTTGGGTTGGTACCTTTCTTTATTGTATGGGCAGATTTACAACGCAGTTGAAAATGTCAAATCCTTCTCCGGGGGCAATACAGTCATGAAAAATATATCCACCTCAATAGCAACCGTCAGCAAGCTAACCTCTGGATGGTCTAATTTTATGAAACAAGGATCTGAAATGGCTTCTGAGAAACTGAATAACACAACGCACTATGTTGAATCGGCTCTAACGCCTGTCAATCAGTGGAGCAATACGTTCATTCGCTTGTTCAAGATTGAAGATACTCAAGTAGATGGTTTTTTGGTGTCTGTTAATAAGCAAGGTACTTATAACCAAGCTGTTCCAGGAACACCAGGAGGAATAAATGATATGGCAAATACCTTGATGCGGAGGGTTAGTGATTTTAGATTGACTCCGAGCAGAGGGAATGTTAGTAGTGGTGTTAATGCTCCTATACCTGACGACTCGGAATCCACCTTGAGCAGACATAGTCTTCGAAATTCCGTTACTAGTCTCCAATCGTTCAACACACTCAACCGAAGCAGAAGTATAACCCCTAGAAATTCTGTTAGTATGCCTATGTGATATGATTTGTCAGAACTGTGATAGATCTAAATCAAGGTTATCACAGTAAATTAGAATGAGACATTTTCTATTCTGTCATATTTACATGCAATTAATATTGTCCTACTAATGTTTTCGTAATTAGAATGTTTTTTGATTAACGTCTACCCTTTCTTTTGCTCTGCACCAACTCAAAACCGTCATCGTCCACGATGGGTCCTTGTGGCTCGTCTATATCCATACCATCATCCTGCAATATAGGGATTTCATCAGATTCTTCTCCTTCATCATCATCCTCGCTATCAGACACGTCAGGGTTGTTTGGGTCAGCACCGATGCTAATCTTGGTCTTCTCTGTTCCCTTGCTATTCTGCTGTTTCTGTTGCCATGCCCCATAAATACTCTCGATTTCTGAATAGCTGCCCATTGCACAACTTCTGTAAAACTTAATGACTAAGGCACCAATCTCTAATGCTGAGTCATTGTCCACCTCAATGTCAAACTCATCCACCATGGCCCATAACAACGTCTCTTCGATTAACTGTACATCAACAACTTTCTCATTAAACAAATCAATAACGATTCCAGACATCCAGTCTCTCTTGTCACTCGAGTTTGCTCCACCCCAAGAGTTATCAACAGCGGTCTTAAGCTCATCCCATTTGTGTATGGCCATGCACACGCCAAGTTCAAACATGGCTTGTTGTCTGGGTGCGCCAAACTTTAAAGAGGCGGCATCTTCGCTAGCCTCGACAAAATCGGCGGGATCTATAGCAAGTGTACTCATGATGCTTACTTGACTTTAGTGCTGCAGATGGCTTCGAGATGAGGGCTAGATTCAAAAAATCACTTTTTTTGGCGGTCGTTTTTTGCATCAAAGCATGCTACCAATTTCCTTATCGCGCTTGAGAACTGCGATTATCTCTTCTTCAGAGACATTCAATTGAACAAGTCGGTGTCTCTCACTTGGCACATTCTGTTGAGATAAAATGCCACTTTCCACCAATTCGTTAACCGTATTTTTGAAGTTTGCCATGCGAATATTAGGCTTTTCGTTAGTTCGGTTACTAAACAAGACATTGTAGTACAACAATTTATGAATGTTCTGGTTTTTATCAAGCTTTGTAAGTTCCAGGGTCGCCTCACTAGAAGTTATCATTTGAATGCGATTCTTCATTTCATCGATAACGTCACCAAGTGAGTTTTCAGCCAACCCTGATCTTCTCATCCTCAAAAGTACAGTACTTAAGACAAATTTGGCAGTCGCGGGAAGCGAAGCAAGAAACAATGATATAGGGGAATTGATTGTCTCATTTATGGCTTTCGAAATATGAGCAATCTGTACATGAAATGTTTGTGTACAGTCTGGCCCGTCCGCTCCATTTTCGGCCAAGTACTCTTTTTCTGCAATTTCAACTGCTCTTCGACATATAGTCAATGCACGACGAGCATCGCCACTCACACTAGCCACTTTTCTTGACGCAAATCCTATTGCATCTGCCTTTATTATGACTCTTAGTTTATGTTGTGCTGTAAGCAGCGCTAATCTGTGTTCAATAATCTCTCCCAATTGGCCAAAAGTGTAACCTGTGAACTGTATTCTGTTCAATCCTAATCTAGAAGAAATCTTGTTAGACAACACTCGCTCCGGTAGATCCATAGTATTAGCTACTGCTATGACAATTAGCTTGGAGTTCTTGTACGTGGGCCAGTTGAAAAAATTGTACATGACATTTTGCTTCTTGGTAACAATTTGATCTAACTCGTCTAGTAATATCACAAGTGGCTTTTTCTTGTTCTGTTCATTGAAGTAATGATCTAGTAGCACTACCGAATTCGAGGGTGTCAATTTCACGCCACTAATCTTCTCCCAGAGAATTTGATACGCGACATTAGGAGAAAGCAATTTCAAGCCATTGATTTCGAGGTAGTCAAAATCTTTAAAACCGCCATCACTAGCTACTTCTTTCAACTGATCTACAACATCTCTAACCGTTGCTGTTTTTCCTACTCCTGGAGTGCCACTCACATAAATGCAGCAGCCAGTTTCGGTTTCGATAGCTGTTGCTAATTTTGCGAATATTTGATCCGACTCGGCTTCTCTTCCCTTCAACTCTGAAACTCTTGCAGAAGCTTGTAACTTAGCTTTTATTTCTTTAAAAATCTGAGACGTAGTTACACTTTCCAAGTTTCCTGGCACTTGAGTAATTTTACTACCGTTGCTTTTCCGCGGTGATACAATAAGATTGGTTTTAGAGTCATACTTCTTCTTAAACCCCTTCTTAGAAAGAAGTTTACTCATATATTCCACCAGAAAGTCACTATTTGCATCGGATGATGGTGCAACTTTAATCTTACGTGGCCGTCCTCTGCCACGTTTTACTACTGTCTGTTTAGCAAACTCAATATCCGAATCAGATTCCAAGTTCATATCCTTGTCTGAATCTGAAGAAGCTTCAGCGTCCAAGTCAGCCTCGATATCCAGGTCTGATTCTTCATCGCTTTCAATATCTCTGATGAACTCATCATTTTCTTCTTCGCTTAAGTCTTCACTCTTTACCTCAAGTTTGCTAGGCGCTTTCGTTACCTTCACTCTCTTTCTCTGCGGCATTGGAGTCGGCGAACCTCTTTCTGAGCCTGTGTTTGAACACACTTCCACATTCTTCTTGAATGGAGATGAAGTTTTCTTATAAGCAGTGGGGACGGTACTGGATCTGATCGTGTCTAGAAATCTATTGACATCCTCGCTTAACATAGCTCTTAGCTCGCGATAGTCAAACTCCTCTGAGAATAGATCTGCCTGTGAATTACATGCTCGCCGTACCATGAAAATATTCGATATTACTGAGTCGTCGAGCACAATATCATTCTCAAACTCATGCTTTGAGATAACATTCACTTTATCCACAATTTCCAGAACTCGAATCTCCTCTTCATAGCTAGTCAAAAATACCTCATTTTTATTAAGCGCTTCAACCAGAGCGTATTCTTCGGTTTTTGGCAAGTCTTTTTGAAGCACATCCGGCATGCGTATAAACCAGAGTACGATTAAATCCAAGTAATTATCAGTTCCCAAACGTATATCCTTTATCAAGGCAATCTCTGGCTCTGATTCGGTAATATTTGACTGTTGAACAAATACCGTATCCCCTGCTTTGATTTCTAACTCGTCTGTATCTCTTCGGAGCACTATGCTCTCTGGCTTCGCTTCATTGCCTCGTCGGCGCCGGCGTACGGGAGTTTGAGGAGGATTGGCCTCGCTCAAGGTCAGTAGTTTTTCAGAATCTTCGCCCAAGTGCAACTGCCACCCTTTTAAGTCTCTTGCGGTCCGTGCCATGCTCTATGAAGGAAGTTCTAGTGGCGCGTTTGCAACGTTTACGCGCTTCTATACGTTTTGTCACGTGTTTGTGTCACCTGAGCTACATTGGGAAAGGGATATGTTAATTAGATGCTTACTGAAGGCTAGTAGAAGAATTGAATGTGTGTAGGGACCTTGGACGACATGACAAGTGTGTAGTCGCAGAAATGAATAGGAGATCTTCACTGAGGCGCCCGATATTTTCAGGGCGTTTTATGACTCTTTGAAAATCAGGCTTGTAAAGAGCGATCCTCGAACCTCCGTCCTTTAATATGGGATTTCTCTATAGCTCACGACTCTTCCATTTGGTCCAGGTGTGGCAGTTGCGAAGTAATCAGTGTGGGTCCTCATTTCTTTGAGGAAATAATTATTTAAAGATGAGAAGCGGTTCACCCACATTGACAATCTCGTCGAGATTTAGGCTCAAGTCAAATGCCTTAGATAAGATGATTTTGAATATCTTCTGAACATTGATTGAATGGCTAGTTGAGCAAAATACCACCGGAGCACGCATCGCGGTGCCAAACTTTTTGGCCTGCTGAGTGATTTCAAACTGGTCCTGGTATGGCAAGTCGATAAACAGGTCGTACTTCGTGCCAATAAGAAACGGAATCGCTGTTTTGTTAAAGCCGCGCACCTGCCTATACCACTCTTTAATCGAATTTAGAGTTGACTTACGCGTGAGATCAAACATGAAGAGGATCGCCACAGCATCGTTGGATACAAGGGGCAACATGTTGATAAATTCCTTCTGTCCACCGAGATCCCAGATAGAGAATGTGATGACGGTATTGCGGATCTGGACCTTCTTGTCCATAAAGTTCACTCCGAGAGTCTGGATGTAATCCTCATCAAACGATCCCTCCACATACTTTACCATAAGCGACGTCTTCCCTATCTGTGAGTCTCCGATCAACCCAATTTTTAGTGCCACTCTGTTGTTCGGTTAGTACTTGTCGCCTGTCTGTGCTGTTAAGTACATACTTGTTCTGCTGTTCCGGCTCCATTTTACTCTACCACTAGCCCTATGTGGGTGCCTAACGCGTTGTGTTTACCGTTTCGGTAATCACGTGTTTAGGGTTATAGCCCTTTATGTCACGTTTAAATAAACATGTATCACGTGGTTGTTTTCTCCTATACTCAAAACTACAAATTGTTGTGTGCACGTCCGAAGTTATCAAATAATTGATGGGTCACGTGCTGAAAAGTAACGATTGAGAAGCCAGTGAGCATCCTGTGGAAAATTTTAGTGAAAAAAAGAGCTAGGTGCAAAACGCTTTCTTGCTGATATTACATATAGTTATTTGCAAACATGGCTGTTGGTAAGAACAAGAGATTGTCCAAGGGTAAGAAGGGCTTGAAGAAAAAGGTCGTCGACCCCTTCACGAGAAAGGACTGGTTTGACATTAAGGCTCCTTCCACCTTTGAGAACCGCAACGTTGGTAAGACTTTGATCAACAGATCCACTGGTTTGAAGAACGCCGCCGATGGCTTGAAGGGCCGTGTGGTTGAGGTTTGCCTCGCTGACTTGCAGGGTTCTGAGGACCACTCTTACAGAAAGGTCAAGTTGAGAGTTGACGAGGTTCAGGGTAAGAACTTGTTGACCAACTTCCACGGCTTGGACTTCACCTCTGACAAGTTGAGATCTCTCGTCAGAAAATGGCAATCTCTCGTTGAGGCTAACGTCACCGTTAAGACCGCCGACGACCACATCTTGAGAGTTTTCGCCATTGCCTTCACCAAGAGACAGGCTAACCAGATTAAGAAGACCACCTACGCTCAATCTTCCAAGTTGAGAGAGGTTAGAAAGAAGATGATTGAGATCATGCAGAGAGAGGTTTCCAACGTTACCTTGGCTCAGTTGACTGCCAAGTTGATCCCCGAGGTTATTGGTCGCGAGATTGAGAAGTCTACTCAGACTATCTTCCCATTGCAAAATGTTCACATTAGAAAAGTCAAGTTGTTGAAGCTGCCTAAGTTTGACTTGGGTGCGTTGTTGACCTTGCACGGTGAGGCCTCTGGCGAGGAGAAGGGCAAGAAGGTTGCTGGCGGTTTCAAGGATGTCATTCAGGAGTCTGTTTAAGCATGCTATGAGAAGAAACCAGGAAGCTTACTTGTATAATGCTAAAGAAATTTGTAGCAAGCTTTTGTAAAGGTTAAATACTTGATAAAAGAGTCATAAAGATAGATGAGTAGATTGAATGAAGGGCGAGCCTCGTGAGGGGCAAGCCTCGTAAAGGGCTGATGCCTGTTTTACGGGTTGGCTCTCGTCTCAACGATGCGGCGCTTAAACTGTAATATATTATGTAATCTGAATTGAACTTTGTTTACTTAGGAAGAATTACAGCTCAAGCAAGCGAAGCTATCTACACACATCCAGACCGACAGAGGGCCATTTGTTGTTGTCCAATATGAGCGGCGTATGTATTGCATCTATGCTATTAGTACATGCTAATGTTTATTATTCTAGTTACTAACGAAGGGGTAGACAGAGGACAAGAAACAGGCGTCTAATGGCAAGTCCACGGCGGTGGAGGACGTTCAGGATCACAACGAACGTGTTAATGCAGACTTAAACAAGAGGAACATCCCTATAACTGAATCGAATCCGGAGCCCAAGGCACAACCCCCCAAGGAGCATAAACTTTCTTCAACTGACTCTACCTTGTCGCGCAAAGATTACTCGTTTCTGTGGAACAGCATTGGGTTTTGGGATATTGAGAAGGACGTAGATAATGAGCGCGCCTTACATGTCATGAAATCGATTGAGGCGTACATTGTGGACCATTTTTACGGCGATTGGTACTGGAACTGTTCATTGATGATTGGTACATGTTTCTTTTCCTGGCTTGTAGCGCGTTTTGGTGGAGGCATTTTATCGTTAGGATTGGTGCTCTTATGCACCAACTCCGTTTACCGGCTCGAGTTCAGACGGTTTGATCGCAATATTCGCGACCAGATGGTCAGAATTAATGCTCATGACCGTTTAGATCACGATTTGGAAACCATGGAATGGTTGAACTCGTTTTTGGAGAAGTTTTGGGTTATATACATGCCTGCATTTTCCGAAACAGTTATGCTCCAAGCAAAAGAAGTGTTGAAAGACCAAGCTCCCGGATTTGGAATTGAGGCCTTGTCGTTAGACGAATTTACCTTGGGCTCAAAATCACCTAGAGTTGACTCCATTAAGTCATACACAAGAAAAGGACATGACCACATCGAAATGGACTGGGCGTTCTCATTTACGCCAAATGATACCGACAACATGACCAAGAATGAATTAAAAAAGAAAATCAACCCGAAGGTTGCATTGGGTATTACTATTGGAAAAGCCTTCATCTCCAAGTCTTTGCCGGTTTTGGTAGAAGACATGTCGTTCACCGGTCGAATGAATATTAAACTTAAGTTGATTGAAAACTTCCCTCATGTGAAGATGGTCTCCGTTCAGTTCTTGGAGGCGCCCACTATCGACTACGCTTTGAAGCCAGTTGGTGGTGACACACTTGGTATTGATATCATGTCTTTTATACCTGGATTGTCGTCATTTGTAAATGGATTAATCCATGCAAATTTGAGACCCATGTTGTATGCTCCAAACTCGTTAGACATCGATGTGGAAGACATTATGGCGCAGCAATCAAACGACTCAAATTCTGTTGTTGCTGTTACTATTAAGCGTTGTTTTAATTTGCAAAGAGGTACATCTTCGGGAAAAAATACTACTATTCCCTATGTACAATTAAAAGTCTCGGGTAACTCAGATATTGATGAGAGAACTACAACAAAAAACATGATTGAGGACCCTATTTTCATGGAAACGAAGTACTTGTTGGTGAACAGATTAGATGGTAATCACTTGAACTTCAATGTATTCCATCTCTTAAAAGACAAGAGTGAGGACGAATTGATTGGATCAGTCGACGTTGCGTTAGCTGACTTATTACAAAAGCCAGTTCAAAACGGAGTTGTGAAATACATTTCTGAAGGTGGTAGAAAAGTTGGAAAGATAGAATTTGATATAAAACATTTCCCTCTGATTGAACCAATGGTCTTAGAAGATGGTACAAAGGAAATTGTTACTGATTCCGAAGTAGGAATCATGAAGTTGAATTTGCACTCAGCGAAAGATTTGGATATTTCCCAATCTCCAGGTGGTCTCTTGAATCCTTATGCTGAAATATACGTTAACCACGAATTGATTAAGTCTTGCCGTACCTTGAAGCAGCTGCGTGAGCCCACTTGGGAGGAATCTTTCGAGTCATTGATCACTCAGCAATCGCAAACTCAGATTACGGTTTTGATTAAAGATGCTGTCGAAGGAGCTGTTGTTGCTAAATTAGACTGCAACTTGCAGGACTTGGTATTCGAGACAAGTAGAGGCAACTCTTGGATTCAGGCGCCCTCTTCCGTCCCCGGAGGATATAATTCTAAGTTCAGAATTAGTGCCTCTTGGAAAGCATTATCAATGACAGACGATGCCACAGTTAAATCTTACTATACTGCTCCTATTGGTGGACTCAGGTTACATTTGAGATCAGCTCTGGGTCTTTTGAATCTTGAATCCGTCGGAAATGTGGACCCTTTTATCAGGGTTTTATTGCACGGTAAAGTCAGAGTTCAAACCCCAACTATTGTTGATACACAGGATCCAGTTTATAATCATGTCTCTTTTCTTCCAGTTGCTAATGAACACCAGCACTTTTTATTGGAAGTTATTGACCAAGAGACGGATGGTAAAAATAGACCCTTGGGATCAGCAGCGATTAATATCCTGGAGTTCTTGAAGAAGAATGCAGAGGGTTATTTCTTAGGCTATGATGGATCCGAGGAAATTCTCGAGCAATCGATATTGTTGAATGGTAAAAAGCATGGCACTTTACACTTTTCAGTATCGTTCTTCCCAACTCTTCCAGTTCACACAAAGTCTGAAATAATGAACATGGACACTTACTTAGAAGACAAGAAGAAGAAAGAAGAAGATGAAGAAAAGCGGAGAGTATCTGATGAAAAGCTCGCCAAGGAACATCCTGACAAATACCAATGGGTCGATATCCCTGAAGACGATCTCCCAGAACCTGAAAAACTCAAAATGACTTTGGACACCGTTCTCAAGTATAGAGCTGGAACTATAGCTGTTCACATTAGTGGAGGAAAGTTTGATAAGCCGGACTTGTATCTTCACACTTTGTTTGACGATCATGCGTATTCCTCTGGTGTCTCATCGGCAGCAGAAGGGAGGGTTTTGAATACTGCGTCTACTGGGGAGGCTTTCATTCGTGACTTGCCCAACTCGCGCATGATTCTTCGTTTGGCCAAAACGGTACAGGTTTCGCATGAAAATGAGGTAATTATTGAAAAATCCTTTGATACTGTTTCTGTCTTGAAGGACTCGTTCCTCAAACCTATTACCCTTCATATCAACGCTAAGAACAGTGTGGTACTTCAAGCGGAGTTTATCCCTTCTCATGTCAAATTAGCTCCGGGAGACACAATTTTAGATGTTGGTAAAGTCAATTTAGAAATCTTGAGTGCCAGCGGTTTACCTTCTGTCGACAGCAACGGTAAGTCTGATCCATTTGTCTCTGTGAAACTTGATGGTTTAGAAATATTCAAGACAGACAAGAAGCGGCGAACTTTGAATCCCGTTTGGAACGAGGCTTGCGAATTCCCCATGTTTTCCCGTTCTCGTGAAGTTCTTGTGCTTGATGTATACGACTGGAACTTGATGCACAAGCCAGAAATGTTAGGCCGCGCTCGCTTGGACTTGTCGGGTATTGAGCCTCACACCTCTCATGACTTTACTGTCAATTTGGATACGCAAGGTGATGTTAAGTTACGTGCAACATTCAAGCCAGAATACGTCAGACCCAAGCTCGATGCATACAGTGCCTTGCCAATTGACTTTAATGCGATTGGGAATGTTTCCACCAAAGCAGTTACTGGAGTTACTGATGCCGCAGGAAATGTTGTGGGAGGCTCTGTGGGACTTGTTTCTGACAGTGTAACCAAGGGTACTTCCTTCTTCAAGGGTCTCGGAACCAAGACTCGTAAAAAGAAGAGTGAGAACCACACCAAGGAAACTGGAAACTCGCTTGAAGATGATGCTGCTGCTGCGCATAATGACGATGTTAGCACTGAGCAGACAGATTCCCGGAACGGTGCTTCGAACTCGTTTGATGGCCAGAGCGAGGATGATGCTGAGCTGGCGTTACCTCGTCCTCTGGTAGAAAGCAGCAGGTTATCGAGAGAGCATAGTCAAAAGGGCCGTTTCCATCTCCACAGAGACAAAGAACGCACGCCTGGTCTTCCTAATATACGTGACGAATTATTGCCCCCGCCGCAGCGGCCGGGTCAAATTGGAGGCATTGGTGGAGCACCTATTTCAGGAGGAGCAAGCCATTTTGGTCACTCGCGCAACACAAGCATGGCTACTGATGTTTCCAGCTTTGTAAACAGTATCAACGGGCCGGAAGCTATACCCGGCCGGATCACTATCGTCTCCGCCACCGGTTTTGATGTGACTTCCTTGTCGATCCGCATTGTGTTGAAGACCAGTTCCAAGGAGAAGGAATTACTCAAGACTCGATCCGCCAAGCCGGAGAAGGAGACCGGCGAGTATAAGTGGCATGAAAGCGTGCCGTTCAAGGCAAACCCTAGTGGCGAGTTGCAGTTTTATGCTCGCGACTACCATCGCTTTGGCAAGAATGTCAGCTTGGGCAGCGTGGTGTTGCCATTGCAGAGCGTTTTAGCTAACCAAGACAACATCGATTTGTCCGTGGGAAATGGTACTATCCGCATCAATGTTCAGTATGTATCTACGACATAGTCAGGCTACAAGAACTGCAACCGCTACCTCGACGGCTGCAAATTACTATATGGCTGCTATTATATATAGGGTAATAGCCCTGTTATATATTTATATCACGTGTATCGTGACTGTTATATTGATTTTTGTTAACATTTATCACGTGATAATCATGAAGGTCGTGTACGGCTTTCAAGTATATTTCGAAATTCTCTAGCACGTGATGCATATATTAATCACGTGCATCACGAAGTAGAGTGCGCCGCGAGTTTCGAGCGACAGTGAAAATTCCGTTGGTTAAAATTTTTCAAAGGTTCTCCTTTGCTTTGTCTATCACTAATAGCTACATCACGAAATGACCCAAGCTGTATGTACTTTCTGAAACGACTGTGAAGATACTGCGAGCAGTTGTATGAGACTCCAGCAAGCATGATGTGTGTTCCTGGAGTGGTTTGAGCTCTAATGAAAAATTTTCAATCAAAATCAACTCTTGGTATTGAGCCTGACTGAGCCTGACCACTGAAGGAATCACAAGTGCCTTGCAGTCTTCCATTGCGGGAATATCTAGGATCAATTACTAACTTTTAAATAGGCTCCTAAGTGGTACCAATCCGAAGACGCACCAGTCGCCAAGCAGACTAGAAAGACTGTGCGCCCACAGAAGCTCCGTGCTTCTTTGGTGCCTGGTACTGTCTTGATCTTGCTTGCCGGCAGATTCAGAGGTAAGAGAGTCGTGTACTTGAAGTCTCTTGAGGACAACACTTTGTTGGTCTCTGGTCCCTTCAAGGTCAACGGTGTCCCCTTGAGAAGAGTTAACGCCCGCTACGTGATTGCCACCTCCACCAAGGTTGCCGTCTCTGGTGTTGACGTTTCCAAGTTCAACGTTGAGTACTTTGCCAGAGAGAAGACCCCCAGATCTAAGAAGACTGAGGCCGAGTTCTTCAACGAGGCTCAACCCAAGAAAGAGATTAAGGCTGAGAGAATTGCCGACCAGAAGACCGTCGATGCGTCTCTCTTGTCTGAGATCAAGAAGACCCCATTATTAAAGCAATACTTGTCTGCTTCCTTCTCCTTGAAGAGCGGTGACAAGCCCCACTTGTTGAAGTTTTAAGTCGTTGAGTAACGATCTGAACTTGACTCAAACCACACCATCGCCCTTCTATCTCCCTCTATCGGTAATCACATCACAGAAATATATATAAAAGAATTTTATTGCTGAATGCTTCGACTATAGAGGTTTGAATTCATTACTTTACTTGTAGCAATTGTAGTCCTTTTTACTTGGTGACGGTCAGGACTGTGATAGGTTTTCCTGTCTCTCCAGTTTGATACATCCTCAAGGTTATCTATCTTGACAAGTACATTCCAGTGAAACTTGGCATACCTGCTATTTGAATGTCACGTGATTAGAAAATCTTTTGTAAAAATTACCAGCTCATCTCTAAAGCATTTGCCCCACGAGTACATCGCTTGTTTCAGGGATTGTTCACAAAATGGCCAGCTTAATTCCTATTTCTACATACAACTTGGCGATTAAGCCTTTTCAGCCTGTTCCGGCTATTGAGGATGACTACCCCGTCACCATCCGCTTGACTTTGGCTGCTGTCGACCCAGAGGCTGCCGATGACAAGGCCGAGCCCTCCACCTTGAGAATGCTTAAGCGCACCAACCCTTTCGTTGACGAGGACGAGGATGATGAGGACGAGTTGGACTCAGATGACGAAGAGGGTGAGACCGAGGCTGAAACTTTGGAGAAGGTTAAGAAGTTGATCAAGAAGGCTGAGAAGCAGGAAGCCAAGGAGAATGACGAGGATGAGGATGACGAGGATGAGGATGACGAGGATGAGGATGAGGATGAGGATGACGAGGATGAGGATGATGAGGACGAAGACGACGTTTCCGAATTTATCGTCTGTACCTTGTCTCCCAAGACCCAGTTCCAGCAGACCATTGACTTGACTATTCTTCCTGATGAGGAGGTTTACTTTGTGGTTACTGGTTCATACCCTATCCACTTGACTGGTAACTACGTTGAGCACCCCGCCGACGAGGACTCTGACGATGAGGACTATGACGAGGACTACGACTTGAGTCCCGATGAGGATGAGATTCTTCTCGGAAACTCCGGCTACAACTTGGAAGACTTGGAGGACGAGTCAGATGTCGAGGGCAAGATAGAGGAATTGGTTAACCAAGACGAGGAGGAGGCTGTCGTTGAGGCCAAGTCCAAGGGCAAGAACCAAAAGAAGAGAGTTGCCGAGTCCGAGGAGGTCCCCGCCACCGAGACCAAGCAGTCCAAGAAGGCCAAGAAGGACAGCGACAAGAAGTCCGTCCAGTTTACCAAGGAGTTGGAGCAGGGCCCTACTGGCTCCACCTTGGTTAAGGACACCAAGAAGGAGAAGAAGGCCCAGGCCAAGGAGAAGAAGGCCCAGGCCACTGAGAAGAAGGAGCTCGCTAAGGAGGAGACTGAGGGCAAGAAGTTTGCCACCAAGACCTTGTTGGGCGGTGTCATCACTGAGGACAGAAAGATTGGAACGGGCCCCTCTGCCAAGACCAACAACAAGGTTGGTATTAGATACATTGGCAAGTTAAAGAACGGCAAGGTGTTTGACAAGAACACCTCCGGAAAGCCTTTCACTTTCGGCTTGGGCAAGGGCGAGTGCATCAAGGGCTTTGACTTGGGTGTCGCTGGTATGGCCGTTGGCGGTGAGAGAAGAGTTGTCATTCCCGCCAAGATGGCGTACGGCTCGCAGGCTTTGCCTGGAATCCCCGCCAACTCCGAGTTGACCTTTGACATAAAATTAGTCTCGATGAAGTAGGCGAAGCTGTAGTAGTGGTAACCAACAGGATGGCATGTAGCCTACCCAACATAAAACGTATACATAATTAAGACTCGAATTCATCACATCTCTTACGCTGTACCGAGAAACAGTCCTGAATACATACTGTAACCTCAATTTACTATTACTTCTTCCTCGTCACTGTAACCTCCATTTACTTTTTTACTTGTCTTGTTTCTCTCCGCTTCACCCATCCTTTACCCAGAATAGTCACATCTCGTCCTCCCCTTTTTCAATGCCTTTTGCCACCTCATTACCTTCTTATCTCTTATTGTTCTCTCTTATTCTTCCCTGACTCACCTGGTCTTCGCTCCCTCGCTTCGCTGGTGTCTCACGTTTTTCTGAACGCGTTGCGTGTGGTGCAAAAATGGGCACGCGTCGTACCCTTTGGGAACGAGGAAAAAATTTACAGCAGCTGCCGCCCTAAACTTTACCGCTTCAGTACAGCGACAGCCTGCTGCCACACCTAACGCCCAGTGTCCTCCTACACGCGACACGGTCTCTTCTGGACACGAGCAGATATTTACTGCTGCGAGACTTTTGACGTCCTCGCTCACTGCATTTACACCATCGCGTGCATTTCTCTGAATAACCACAGACATGTTCAAGTTAGTGAAGACTGCCAACAGCGCGCTAGCCCGCAAATCGGCGAACAGGCCCATACATTTCATTATCATCGCGTCGCTCTTGGCTTCGATAGCTTACTTATCGGTCGTGAATGAGTACTTTCCTAGCTTCCTGCAGAAGGACTCAAGCGGCGGCTTGAGCTACTACCACGGGCCCGGTTCCCTGTCGTACAACAACTGGGTCAAGTTGGAAGATTTGGATGCAGCTTCCGTGAGCTACCCGGATGCCAACCATGTTGTCGTTGCACCCTTGCGTTTCAGAAACTTGAGAAGTCAGCTGCTTCCTGCCATCCCCGACACGTTTCCCGGTTTGAAAGCAAACGAGCGCCTCTTGGTGAAGGATGCCGAGGTTATTCAGCTGGCTTTGGACTCGCTCGACTCTGTGTCGTTTGATACTGGCGTTATGTGGAAGAGGAGGCACCACCGCCGCATGTCGCAGCACTTTGAGTACGCGCGTACGCTCTTTAAAAAGTTACAGAGCTTGATCAATGGCGCAGAAAGCTTCGATATTATGTTAATTGCTGTCGCGTATGTGGCTATGTGGTTTACGCTTGTTCGGGTCTTTATTGATATGAAATCGGCTGGCTCGACGTTTTGGCTCGCTTTTGCGACCCTTGCTTCGTCCTCCTTTGCGTTTTTGTTTGCACTCTTTGCTACCACACAGATTTTGAACTTTAGGGTGCCGTTAGTGAGTCTTTCTGAGGGTATTCCATTCTTGGTTGCCATAATTGGGTTCAAACACAAAGTGTCTATTGCGGTGTCCGTCAGCAATGCTTCCGTGTCGTCTCTCGAGGCTAGTACAATCGTCGCAGATGCCATTGCAGCTCACACCGTGAGTCTCTTGCGCGACCATGTTGTGGTGATTGCAGCTTTGCTTTCTATTGCGGCATACGCGCCTCACTTGACTGGACTCACCAACTTTTGCATTCTTAGCGCTTTTATTTTGGCTTTTGACTTGTTGTTGGTACACACATTCTTTTCGGCGGTTTTAGCACTCAAGGTGGAAATTAACCGCGCTCGCAGAACCGAATACTTAAAAACCGTTTTGGAAGAGGAAGGTATTTCGAGTCTTGTCGCTCAACTGGTTGCGGATAGTGCAGCTGTGCTTGAGCACCAGGAAAACGCCAATCTCAGTCTCTTGAATCTGAGTGACTCTTCAATTGTTCCGGTGAAGGTTGCCGTGATTGCATGCTTCTTTGGCGTGCACGCATTCTGGTTAGGAAGTTCCTGGTTGTACGATGCTGCGGAGGCTGATTTCTTCCCATCGCTCTCGCAAACTGCAAACTTGTCTAAAGCTGCTGCTCAGCACATAAAGGTGGGCAAGTATGGAACTATTGTTACAGTCCTTGATCCGCGCGTGTACAATCCATTGGGATTTCTTGTCAGAACTGAAGACTTTTTGTGGTTGGCCTTTGAAAAGGTCAGCCTTGCTATTAAGGATAGCTTAATCTCAAAGTTCCTCTTGTTTGGATTTGCGATTTCTATTAGCACTAACGCGTACCTTTTAAATGCCTCCCGCTATCAAGCATCTGCAAATCAGCGTTTGATTGAAAAGGAAATTCACAACCAAAAGGCTCTGGACTCCCAGGTTAGCTCTCCCACCCGTGCCAAGAAATCTAAGTCTAAGGCAAAGCAGAATACATCCAAAGCTTCAAGCAACACTTCCAACGGATCTGCCAAGGCTTTGTCGACTCCCCAATCCCCGACCAAAAGGTCAAAGGACTCAAAAAGTTTTACACTGTCATCATCATCCTCGTCTGAGGTTGAACTTGAAATACGCGTGCCTAAGAAACAACTTGCCTTGGATGACTGTGCTAAGGCTATGAAGGATGGTAAACTCAAGAGCTTAACGGACCCTGAAGTAGCCTCATTGGTTGTCGCAGGAAAATTGCCCTTGTATGCTTTGGAGAAGCAGTTGGCTGACAATTTGAGAGCAGTTGCCGTTCGCCGTATTGCCATTGCTAAGCTCGCAAACGCTCCAGTCTTAGAATCTGAGCGTTTGCCATTTAAACACTATGATTATGACCGCGTTTTTGGTGCCTGCTGCGAAAATGTTATCGGTTACATGCCTTTGCCTGTGGGTGTTGCTGGTCCTTTGTACATCGACAACAAACCGTATCATATTCCAATGGCTACAACAGAAGGTTGCTTAGTTGCTTCAACTATGCGTGGCTGTAAGGCTATCAACGCAGGTGGTGGGGTGGAAACTGTCTTGACCCAAGATGGTATGACCAGAGGTCCTTGTGTTTCCTTCCCATCCTTGTCCAGAGCTGGTGCTGCCAAGTTGTGGCTTGACTCTGATGAAGGTCAAAAGACGATTAAAAAGGCGTTCAACAGTACATCAAGATTTGCACGCTTACAGCACGTCAAGACTGCCTTGGCTGGAACTTTATTGTTCATTCGCTTTAGAACGACTACTGGTGATGCTATGGGAATGAATATGATTTCCAAAGGTGTCGAACACTCGCTCAAGTTTATGGTTGAAGAATGCGGATTTGGCGATATGGTTGTGATCTCGGTTTCTGGTAATTATTGTACTGATAAGAAGCCTGCTGCGATTAACTGGATCGAGGGAAGAGGCAAGTCTATTGTTGCGGAAGCACGTATCCCTGCGGATATTGTGAGATCTGTTCTTAAGTCTGATGTTGGCGCCTTGGTGGAATTAAATGTGAGTAAGAACTTGATTGGCTCTGCCATGGCTGGCTCTGTTGGCGGTTTCAATGCACACGCAGCTAACTTGGTTACAGCCGTATTTTTGGCCTGTGGCCAAGATCCAGCTCAAAATGTGGAGTCCTCAAACTGTATTACCCTTATGAACAAGCTCCCCAATGGAGACTTGCAGATTTCTGTCTCTATGCCGTGTATTGAGGTGGGTACTATTGGTGGTGGAACAATCTTAGAACCTCAGGGTGCCATGTTAGAGTTATTGGGAGTTCGCGGACCACACCCAACTAATCCTGGTGAAAATGCCCGGCAGTTGGCGCGAATCGTTGCATCAGCGGTCTTAGCTGCTGAACTCTCACTCTGTTCCGCCTTGGCCGCAGGGCACTTGGTTCAATCACATATGCAGCACAACCGTAAGGGCGCTGAAGCTCCGGCTCCGGTGGCTGCGTCATCTGGAGCGACTGTGGCGTCATTGCCTAATACAGCTCAAAACGGACACGACTTGAAACGCCTTCAAGAGGGCGCAGTCAACTGTATAAAGTCCTAAAGAGTATAAAAGAGAGGTATTTGACCCTCTAACTATGGCAAGCTTCAACAATGCTAATTAATATGCGACAGGCTACACTACATGTTTGTCTACTTGTCATGAACATCAAAATCAACATTTAAAGACCAATCGCGGTCAAAAAGCTAATACCTTTAGAAACAATACGTGCCAATAAATAAGCCGTGCCAAAACATTCCTACCTAGTAGCGAACATCTGTATTTCCTTCTTCAAACTGTAGGTGTTGGTTTTCAGCCGTTTCTAGCTTTCACAGACAAATATTTTGTTGACTCTAATTTTTTTCGATTTAGTCAGAAGTAATAGAGGAGTCATCACTTCGACAAGATGCCGTCTCAGGAGATCGGACTACCAATTCCTAACATCCCTCATGCTGTATCAGTGACCTTGCCTACATGGCAAGCTACTGTGGCTTACGAGGAAGGGGAAGACTGGGTAGTTTCAAAGATGGCTTCAGGTTACCCGCGTTTCTTTATACACCCAATTATCAAGGAGTTGTCAAGCCAGATTGAAGCTAAATATGCGAGAGATGGTGAATCAGCGATGATATTTCCATCTTACAAAGTTGCTAAGAGGTGTAGAGAATTTATCAAAGCTAATGCACCTCCAGTCGAATCATCTCGGCCTTTACATGTGAGAATCTTGCAGTTGTGTACACCGGAGCCTGCGTCAGATGACGATGCTAGTACCGTTGTTGCGTCTTCGATTGGTGTTGTGATATTTCCGGCTTCTTTATTCTCAGTTGCAAAGCAATACTGGCAGCACTCTGGCGAGGGAATAAGTTCACGGATGGGCGAGTATGTCTTACAGGAATTATTCAAAAAGGACAAGCGTTACGCTCCCAAAACTACAGCCCCCGGCGGTCGCTATCTGCTGAACCTGAAGCAGGAGCTTCAAGCGCAGCGGATACAGGAAAGATCGCCGTCAATATCAACATCTTTCAGCTCAAATACATCTGCGAGTGAGGAAACCGACAAAGAAAGCGTTGCCTTTATTGAACAAAAATTCGGAAGAGTCTTGGACCTCAAATTCACGGGAGGTGCAAAGAACGCGTTGAGAAGGAGAATTTGCGGAAAGGTTGACAGGTCACATAACCAACAGGAAGAGATGGATAAGGCAAGGAGAGGGAAGAATTTGAGTGAAACTGACGTTTACTTATTTCCTACTGGAATGGCTTCTATTTTCTTCAGTCACTACGCGTTGTTGCAATTGAATAAGGGCACGACAGATAAATCTGTTTGTTTTGGCTTTCCGTATGTTGACACGTTAAACATTTTAAAAAAATTCGGCCCTGGTGTCCACTTCTTAGGAATGGGTGATGATGAATCATTAGATCAGCTTGAACAAGAATTGGAGGGAGGTATGTCTATTATGGCACTCTTCTGTGAATGTCCTTCAAACCCGTTGTTAAAGACGCCGAATTTAAAAAAAATTAGACAATTGGCAGACAAGTACCTGTTTGCAGTTGTTATTGATGAAACTGTGGGTAATTTTCTCAACATTCATGTCTTGCCTTTTGCGGATATTGTGGCTTCATCCTTGACTAAAGTTTTTTCTGGGGATTCGAATGTTATGGCTGGATCTGTAGTCTTGAATCCAAGTTCTCCCATATATTCTCAACTTAAAAATTTCTTTGAAGAAGAATATGAAGACTTACTTTGGGCTAAAGATGCATTGGTTTTGGAAAGAAACTCTAGGGATTTTGCAACGAGACTGGCCAAAATCGACAACACAAGTAAATTGACAGTTGAATTATTGACTTCTAGTCCTTTGATTTCCAAGGTTTACCATCCCTTGGTAAGCGAGAGCAAAAAATACTATGATGAAATAAAAACCCCTGAAGGTGGATATGGCGGCTTGATATCCTTCCTCTTCCACGAGCCAGACCATGCCGTTAGCTTCTTCAATGCTGTTAACTTACACAAAGGACCATCATTGGGCACTAATTTCACTTTGGCCTGCCCATATGCTATCTTAGCCCACTACCAGGAACTTGATGAAATTGCCAGGTGGGACATCGACAAAAATTTGATTCGTATTAGTATTGGATTGGAAGACCCCGATTACTTGTTGTCTATCTTGCGCAAGAGTCTAGACCAAGCTGGGCAGGTTTTCAAGTGATTTCAGTGACCCTTTATTTTCCGTGCGTGTTTTTTGAGGCTTCTACGTAACCCTTTATATGATAACTATGCATTCTGCTTTTAATCTTTACAAATGACACCAGCGTGTTTAGGACGGAAACTTCATATGACTGCATGGCAGTGGTGGAGGTCCGCGTAGTTCCTCGTGCTGGACTACGCCGGCAAACCAGTACTTGTGATTCAGACGGTAAAATTTGTGCCATCCAGCAATATCGTTTTCTGCTTCAGTTGGATCTAAGCCACGCAAATCATATGTGTACTGGTCTGGTATTGAAAAGCAACCTGTCACGTAGACTCTGGCACAATCCTTTCCTGTTAGCTTGTTGTATGGCCCCCCGGGCCCATAGATTTGTGGAGCGCCCGAAACATCATACACAGAACCATTGATAGCAACGTAAATAGGTAAGCTTGGATTGCTACCATCATATTTAGATAATTCTTCTGGCGAAAGATCAACATACAGCTGAGTCACAGTGGTGTAAATATATCGAGGTATGATCCATTTGCCTGAATAGCCCCATGTGGTTGAAGAGGTAAACCACCAAGAAAGAATGGCGTTGAAAGCCAAAAGGCCGGCTATTATTCTTAAAACATCAACAATTGTAAACTTTTCAGATTTCAAGGCATCATCTGAGGCCATGTCATAAGATTCGACTTTGCTTCTTCGATAGTGCGGTGATCACAAATCCAATTCTAATTCAATTGGTTGTGGCATGGATCTTCTTTCCCCAGTGTAATTTTAGTTACGTTTTCCGGTCGAACCCCATGGAAACTAATCTTATAATCAAGATTTTATAGCTGCCATTGATCTGAGGCTGAGATTCGTCTTATTTTTCCTAAAATCTTCAAAACGAGACTATTTCTAGAGTTCTTTAGAAATTGGAAGTACCTTGTCACTTAGCATTTTTATTTCACAATATATGTGAAAAAATGCTTGAGAAGATGATCAAAATTCTATACTGAATGAAAGAAACTGAAGTATATAACCTACTTACAGAATCAAAACTTAGTATCCTCCAGAAGTAAGAAGATCTTAGTTTTACTTCCGAAAATTCGCTTTCTTGCTAAAAGAGACCTCCATCTTCTTAAACATCCATATCGCAATACATTAATTAATTGAAATTATACACATCCGCATTACTTGAATGAACAAAGTTCATACTTTTGGACGCGTTCGCACGCCACTCTTCGATTCATCATCGTTCATAAAAAACACCTCCTCATTAACCTGTAACCCACTATAATTATTGTTGTTTGAAAAGTTAATCTTATCGGAGTCGGCGTTCAACAAATCAGTCCAGAACTCATCATTCAAAGCCCAGAACGAGTTCTCCAATTGTCCGGGATTAATGAAACTATCATTTGGCTTTGGATACATACCCGCAGCAAAATGTCTCGCTGGCACTGATAAGTGGTTGAAAGCATGGCCGGGCAGACTTCCGGGTACTACGTAGCGCAGTTCGTCGCCCATCGACCCTAACAAGGATGGTACCAGGAGACTATTGCCGGGTATTATATGAGGTGTTGGAGCGATGGGACTTTTGATGTTCAATGGCGCATATCCACCGGCTGGAATTCTTGGGGTAAGCAAAAGGTTTGAATTGGTAAGAACACTTGGTAAGCCCTTTTGTAAGCTACCATTTTGAGATTCATTTCTCTGAGACGGGTCGGCAATATCCGTAGTCTGATTATTTCCAGAGTCATCTAGCACAGGCTTTCCATCTCGTCTAAATGTGGCTGCATAAGATAAGATGTCCAATGGGATTTGCGAACCCATCTTCGGATCAAAAAATTTCAGCACATTCTCCATTTCTTGTTTATCAACAGTTCTTGTTTGGTATACCTCACCATTATTCCTTAATAATTCTTGAACTTGTGTCACATACGTTTGTATAAAAAGATGCATCACCAATCTGGTTTTCTTCAATCCGTAGTTTGATTTATACCTTGAAGCAGTTTCGCGAATAAGCTTGTTTGTATTCTGAATCTCCAAAAGGGCACATCTAGGCACTAAATCGCGTTCAATGTTGGATGGAAGAGACAAAATGAGATATCTTAATCGTAACAACATGCCCGCAGTGTATATGACTCTGGCATTATAGAAAAATGGAACAGAAGCAACCTCCTCGGTAGTTAACTTTCCGAAATGGGATACAGCGAGAACACAGGCATTTGTGCATCTTGAGATAGACTTGATTGATCTGGTTGTAAGCGAATCTCCTGATACGCTGGAAAAAACGTTGTTCAAGCACGGTTCGTGTAAATAAGCCTCCACCGAATAGAGATACGACAAAAACACATGATCGTCATTGCGTATATGAGATCTTATTGAGTCTAATTGATTTTGGAACTCATTTGTAATGTATTGTGAGGTAGGCTTCACCGCATCTTCCGGAGCGTGCAAGACGTGTCGAATTTTGTTCAATAGATTACTGAGACGAGAAAAGAGGGCCACACCTTTCCATCTTTTATCGTCTGAATTTTCCAAAGATGAACAGCAATCTTCCACAAATGGCGTCCACTTAACATAAACCGTCCTTCTCATGATTAAGCATATTCCAATAGTTGTAAAGTAAAGCATTAAAACTAGACTTTTATACTCCAAGCTCAAATTTTTAGGGGGCTCTAGATCCATTGACCCTCGCGCGAAGATGTACGTGGACTTCGTGCCAAGACCCAAATCGTGTAGCATCGCCACATTAATCGTATTGAATAAATGGTACCGCCTGTTTTTGAACCGTTCTGGAGAATTGTACCACACGCAGAGTAAGAGCAAACTTTTTACCAACTCTTCAGATTTCGTCCCCACTACCATAACCTCTAACGTTATAGTTTCTAAAGTAAAATTGTCTATTCGCAAACCGGTATCGCTATCATAGGAATCATCTGCCAAAGCGTTTGTTATAGACATAATCGAATTAAGGAGAAATGGGTATTTCTCTTGCATAACCTCGACTGTCATCTCCACTGGCACCTCCACAAAGGGGTGCATAGCAAAAATCTTTGTCCGATACAAGTGCAAACGATTTTCAGCTTCCTCACGACTTATTAAATTGCTAGAAACCACATTTGTCTTGGCTTTCATCAAGAGTGAGTTTCTGCGATCTGCGGAATACTGTAAGTCATTTGTAAGTGAATTTAGTGTTGTGGTAGTGTCACACAAGGAATTTAGCTCCTGCTCAATGTCCAATTTGGAGATGAAACCAGGTGAAGAACCACTTTCGGATGGCGAGTCTTGAATGTTTGGTCGAATAAACCCTTTCAGTTGATTCTTTTGACGCTGTAGGGCGACCTCCAAAGCGGCGATCTTAGCCTTGAGCAGCAAGATTTCGGCATCTGAGGAGTACGTATCCCGCAGGCGAGTGTCTGCCGGTATCACTGCCGGAGTGTGTACCAGACCATAAGGTTTTGGAAAGGGTAGCTGCTGTAACAAGTTCAGTTGTGTATTAAAGTCTGAGCTTGCGGGGTTGATATTATTATTTTGTGGCTCATTGATGGTGTTGAGAATGCTCGTATATCCTTGATCCTCCAGTGTAGAAGGTGTCGATAAAAAAGTGTGTGGCGTTAGTGAGGTCATCGGCGGAAGCAGCAGCAGATGATGTAATTGGATCTTAGCCAAATGCGGCACCTTCCCTGGAGACTGTTGATCGAGAATACTGCGTGTGACTGTAGAAGTGTATGGCATACTAATCAGAGTCTGATGCTTTTGATTAGCTATTGTTGACAGGGGCGTGTGAGCCGCTGGAGCCGGCGCCATCAGACTCGAAATAGATTGAAGCTTCTGCGCTATCATGTCATTGATTATGTCAACCTTCTTCCGCCTCTTTCTTATATGGTTCAAGTCAATTTCACATTTACGCTTTGTGCTGAGACACCGTACACAAGAACCTCCAGGGTTCAAAGGGTCCGCTGGCGTACATTTCACTTTAAGGGTGTGACAGCTTTTGCAGGCAACCAGGCGGCGCGAAGCCTTACCCTTCTTAGAGTTGCTACCACCTCCACTCGTCTCATGGTCCCCATCGTGGTCGTAATCGTCTAAATCGTTGTGGTGATCGCGGTAGCCGTCTCTGCCTTCCTCACCATCTCGGTCCGTCAGTACAGAATCGGTGTCAGCTTCAACTCCGTTGCTGTCAAAGCCATTCAAGCCAGGCTCTGCCCTCACCTCGTCAGTTCTACCGCCCCTAACACGAGCTATGTCGGGCGGTGACAAGGGCCCATCGAGAAGAGTACCCATACCGTGCAGATCGAGCCGTTTGCTTGATGTTACCGTATCCCTTCTTCAAACAGCAAAAAATAATGCTTACTGCCGTCCAAAAGACAATTCGCTGCATGGGACACGTGACTCGGCCTGATCAATTGCCGATATGACGCCTCTCTTTATTCAGCGGGGAGGGAGGGGGGTGAGAGGGCTACATATCCAAAGAATAGCTCTAAATTCATAAGCCTTCTAAAGCGAAGGCAGGAAAAACCGGTGACACCGTTCGTAAGTTGACAGTAGTTGACACCTGTTAAAGTTTTAAAATTTGCTAAACCGTATTGTCGCTTCGCCGTAGCACCAACATGGATGCGCCGGCAAGGCATGTGAACGAAAGCCAGCCAGTAATAAAATGTAGGCAATCACATCACTTCAGGGGGCTCAAGACTGTCTAGTATGCGACGTAGTGCTATCTTTAGCAGCATTTTCGGCATTTTTGAGGTATGTGGCAGGTACTAAGATCAAAACGACGCTTACCTAAACACAGAGGGGTGCTTGGCAATAGCTTAAGGAAGCTGACGTTGTGAAACTGAATTACTGTTGTGAGGCTTGCTGGTGCATTGGCGTGTAAACATTTCTTTCATCCGGGCGATAAGATAAGAGAATAAAGGCGCAGCTAGGGATGTTTGATGGAATCGGCGAGAAGTTGTGGAAACCAAAGCTGGCATCAATTTTGTCGTCACTTGTTGGGTCCGGCGACACGCTTCCCATGTACAAGGATAAGCGCAGCGGTCCAAAGGGACGGCATGGAGATGCACGGGGAACCTCATTTCGCTTCAAGAAGGTGATGAGGGGATTGATAATATGTGTTGCGCTTTACGTCTTGAGCGGATTGATGCAGACCGTCGGTTTCAATCCTAGAGAGTTGTTGGCTGGTTTGCGGAAAAGCCGGTGGGAGACACGCCAGGAGGAAGTGCGTACTGCATTTTTGGAGCTGTGGCACCACTACGAGAAGTATGGGTATGGTAAGGATGTATTTCATCCCATTAGTGAGCGTGGCGAGAATATGGGTCCCTCACCGTTGGGTTGGATGGTGGTCGACTCACTTGACAGCTTGATCTTGATGGATGCCAAGGACGAGGTCAAGCGTGCGCGGAAGTGGGTGAAGAAGTTGAACTATGGCTTTGACTACGAAGTGAATGTTTTCGAGACGACGATTCGTATGATGGGTGGTTTGCTTTCGGCTTTCCACCTTACGGAAGACGATGTCTACTTAAACAAGGCGGTAGAGTTGGCGAATGCATTGGAAGGGGGATTCAAGTCGCCACTGGGCCTTCCTTACTCTTCGGTGAATCTTAAAACAAGCGAGGGTATAAAAAACCATGTCGACATGGGGGCGTCGTCCACTGCGGAGGTTGCGACTTTGCAATTAGAGTTCAAGTACTTGGCGAGTCTTACAGGAGAGGAGTTATACTGGAAGAGAGTCGAGCGCGTGATGGAGGTGTTGGATGCTAACGATCCCGAAGACGGTCTCGTGCCCATTTACGTGAATCCCGAGACGGGCAAATACCAAGGCTCGCTCATTCGCTTAGGGTCGAGAGGTGACTCTTACTACGAGTATTTGCTCAAGCAGTACTTGCAAACAGATGAGAAAGAACAGGTGTATTACGACATGTACCGCGAATCGGTGGATGGCGTTAAGAAACACTTGGTACGCAAGTCACAGCCCAATGGATTGACCTACATTGGTGAGTTGGAAGGTGGTATCGGGGGTCCATTTTCATCAAAAATGGACCACTTGGTGTGCTTCTACGGAGGTCTCCTTGCATTAGGAGCAACGAATGGCTTAACATATGAGGCCGCATCCCGCCTACCCAGCTGGAACCAGGAGCGCGAAGACGACTTCAAGTTAGGCGAGGAGTTAACATACACGTGCTACAAGATGTACCATGATGTGAAGACTGGTCTCTCGCCTGAAATTGTGGTCTTCAACTCCGACAAAGACAGTACGGAAGATTTTAAAATTAAACCTTTGGACAGACACAACTTGCAACGGCCAGAAACGGTCGAACTGTTGTTCTACTTGTACCGCTTGACAGGCGACAACAAGTACCGTGAATGGGGTTACGAGATCTTTCAAAACTTTATGAAACACACGCGCCACACAAACGACTTGGGCGAAGTGTCGTTTTCATCATTGGACGATGTTACACAATCAAAACCAACCAAGAGAGATAACACCGAATCATTCTGGTGGGCAGAGACTCTCAAGTATCTTTACTTGTTGTTCGACGACAATAACAAGATTCCGTTGGATAAGTATGTGTTTAATACGGAGGCACATCCTTTCCCCCGCATCCAGTTGACCGAAACCCTCAAAACAAACTGGAAACGCAAGGCAAGAAGCAGTAGAGAGCAAAGTCCTGCAGCAGAGCAAAAGGGTGAAGAAAAGGCACAGGCACAGAATGCAAAGCCTGGTAAAGTCAAGGCCCAGCATGTTAACAAGCCCGTGCAAGTAGAGGCAGAGGAGGAGATAAACAAGAAGCCAGAATTAGCAAAGGATTCAAAGGCGGAAAACAAGGCTGAGCTAGACAAGCTCCTTGAAGAGATGCATTGAATGTTTAGTAAATACGAGGCGGCAGACCACACACCTGGTATTGTGCGTCGCACAGTAACGGCGCCGATGACGTAATCATTTTTTTTTTTAAAAACAAATCTCGTCATAGGTCATTCTGACGTATCCACAGATACCATCGGCTGCACAGTGGCTCAAAGCTTTCTGGCGAGGCACAATCATGTCGACAGATGTACGTATAGGAGATTTATAAGTGATTTAACGAAATAGGACTTTTCAAGACTATAACGAACTCCGACCATTTTGTATAGAGATGGAGAAGTCCTATTACGTCACAGGCAACACAAGAATGAGATTAACCAAGTAGCTGAAAACCTCTTTCGAGTTGGAACATAATCCCTTTGAACGCTCTTTTGCTACGAAGAATCCGAGTGGTGGTCATGCTGCGGTACCCGTTATAGGCGAAGTTGCGAAGCTAGGTGGGCGGAAGACCCAAGATGGGAGGAAGGTACCAAACATTAAAGCTGAGTCCGGGAGTGACGGGTCCGTTTCTTTACCACCTCAGGGACAGTCAGATGATAAACCGCATATACCCATGTATGGAGGATATCTTGCTGGTGCAGGCAACAAGCTCCCTGCACCGGTACTATTCACTCCTGGCGGGCGACGCCTTCCCCCCTTGGGACTTTCACCAAGCTCAGTGGGAAACTTTTCAAACCCAGGGACCCCAGGAAGCAACTTGTGGAACCTGTTACTAAACGTGACAGGCCAGAATGGGCATGGTGTTCAAGGTGGACAAGACGGCCAATCTGGTGCTGTTAATGGCTCAAACGGCCAAGTGCACGATAACAGTCAAGGTGGTGGTATCCAGGCGCCTGGTCAGGGCGCTGAGTCGTCTTTTGGATTTTCAGAGAATGGAAGCAACACACCCAACATGACTCAGTTTATCAATACTTTACGCAAGACAGGCCTTACTCCGAATGAGCTGAACTTACGGTCAGGTTTAACTCCCGGAGGCGCAATCAGCCACGCAGGATTCAACTTCCCGCATTCAGGGTTAACGCCTGGATCATTAGGACCTATGACTCCGGGATTATCGAGTTTGTTGGGGCTCTCTAGCGGAATGAATCCTCCCTCGCAGTACCAGAGCCAGCAACAAAGTCAGCAACAAGCACAAAAGCCCCAGGACGTACAACAACAGGCACATCATCAGACACAGCAGGCACAGACACAAGCTCAACTGGCCCAACTGCCAGCTCAGATACAGCAGCAATCCCAGATACATGACCTGCGGTTGCACGAACAACAGCTTCAGCAGCTGCAGCAACAGCAGCAACAGCAGCAGCAACAGCAGCAGCAGCAAATTCAGCAGCAGCAAATCCAGCAACAGCAAATCCAGCAACAGCAACAGCAGCAGCAACAGCAGCAGCAACAGCAGCAGCAAATCCAGCAACAACACCTCCAGCAACAGCAGCTTCGACAACAGCAGCTCCAGCAGCAGCAGCTTCAGCAACAACAACTCCAACAACAACAACTCCAACAACAACAGCAGCAAATACAGCATATTCGGCAACGACTGTTACCGGAACAGCTGGAAGAACTCAAATCTCAAGATCAGTCTGTGAATTTGGAAATTGGTGGGCGAGTCAAACTGACACAGCCACCTGAGGAAGACGAGAAGCCAGCGCAGAAGAAAAGGAGAGTACGCAAGAAATCTGAGGAAGACGAGAAGGAGGAGAGTGACGATGGCCTTCTGCCTGGGAAGCGCAAGTCTGCACTAGAACGGAACCGTGTTGCGGCCAGCAAGTGTCGGCAGCGCAAGAAGGCACAGTTGCAAAAGATGGAGGAGGAGCTTGCCTTCTTTTCTGCAGGTTACCGCGACCTTACCAGCCAGGTAGCGCAGTTGCGTGAGCAGCTCATGTGTCTCCGCGGCGTTGTGGCTGGCCACAAGGAGTGCGAGGCGTTGGCGCAGTCGGTGGGCGGTTTTGCAGCCCTTAACAGCATTATCCAGCAGACAAATTACTTGACACAGATGACTGTTCCTGGTGAGGCAGCGCGAATGCCGAGTACGATTCCCACAACGCTCAATGCGACGGAGCCGCCGCCACCGCCCACGACGGTGGGCGCGCCAGCACTTCCATTCTCAGAAGAACTACAATACAGGATGCTGGAAATGCCAGAGAAGGGGCGTGACTTGCGTGGTACAAGCAGCATGACCAATTTGGCAAGCTTGCAACACGAGGGAGGGGACTTTGTTCGGAGTTCCAACAGTATGGTAGACTTGCAGAGAATGGCGTTAGCGGGGTTCAAGAGATCGGAATAGGTGGCTCCAGTAGAAGCGGGGGACCGTGTTCGCGGACAACTCGAGGATCAAGAGCCAGGGTAGGATAGGCACGCAGTTAGTAAGATTAGATAAGAGTAAGCGAAAGAATAAGAGTAATAAAAATCGACATAAGGGTGACGGAATGTGACTTGAGGAGTTTCGAATGACAGGTGGGGAACCCTATCTCTCACCGGCGCTGCAGAAGAGGCTGTCAACAGGGTTAAACAGTCTATTGAACAGTCTACTAAACTGCCTATTAAACAGAAGGCTTATTACTGGCGTATTGGCTTTTTAAACAGTTGCATTGAAGCGCAAGATTGGCGCATTCAACAAGTCGGAGCGCGTGCTATGTGCAAGATGGGGCGGGTCGACCAGACCGGATCGAGAACAAGCACAGGCGCAAGGACCACAAGAAAAGGGTTGAGGAAAAGCAATATGGACAAGTCAGAAAATATTAAGAATAACTTTTAGTGGACAAGGAAAAAAGACCGGCATGAGAAGCGACCGTTCATTTCGGGACCAACAGGGACTAACAGGGTTGGGGGGAGGCACAAGTCAGGAAAATAAGCGGAGACAAGGTTACCGGGTCAGACAAGTTTAGCGAGTAAGACAAGGTCACTCAAGCTAGAACGGGTAGACAAGGAGACAAGCAAACAAACTAGTGCCAAGATGAACGAGCAATAAAACACAGTCGCAGCGATCAGGGATCGCGTTGAATGCGCAGCCCGATCAGCAGTGGATCATTCCTCGGCTCTAAGACGAGCCGATGACGAGCCGCGAGGTAGAGGTCCACATATAAGCCTACCTCACGACGCGCTGTGAAATAATACAGGAGACGACAACTGTGGCTAGGAGCAAGAAACGACTCGCACCTGAATAGCCAGATCACGGACTGACAATCAGATACAGATGTATGACATAATCACAACAGTAAAAACAAGAGGAATTGCTTGCCAAACATTAGCGAAACATGGGGGCAGATACAAAGCAGCTTTCTGAAGCGCGACCAGAAACAATAGAAAAAGGAACAATTGCAACAGCACCAGCGTCATAAAAACAAGAAAGGAACAACCGGAGAACATACAGGGCAGAGCCAGTCAGAGTGCTTGCCGGAGAACCGCCAACCGTAGACCCTCCTACAGTATAACCACCAAACGTAGTTGAGAAAACCTGAAAAATTTACACTGGCCAGACATCCAGACACGAAATAGCCTGAACCGACAATAATTAGTGTCACACCCATCACGGGTAGGCTATCTCAGGCTATAAAATGAACTGCATAGAAACAGTATATCACATGACTCTTTCCAGCCAAGCATTATAGCCCCGCATGCATCAAGGAGTATTGTACCGATAAGGCCGTGCCCCCCTGCTCCCCCCTATTGTTGGCCTGCGTCTCGCGGGCTACCCGGGTGCCGCAAATGCAGACAGGCGTCGACATGTAGTGAAAGGGCACTCTTCAGCCAACCGCAGTGGCTCGGCGGATCTGGGAGGCTCTTCTGCGTATTGGAACGCGCCTCGGGTAGGCAGGTAGCTATTTTTTCCTATAGCGAATACGAGACGCGTAAAAAATGAACATTCTAGAGAATAATTGTCCACATTAGGTCTCTCCAGAGACAGGGGTCCAATCGTGACGTGTTCCAGGGGTCCCTGTGTCCCAGTATCCCCCACCCTTGGGACCCGGATCTACCAGGTACGATTCGCTCGCTTGGTTCCCGCTAATTCTTAAAGCCTGAGGCAAGATTAGTTGCTGCATGTCCCAGCGCTGTGGTCACGGCATGTCGTGCTGTTCTTCGCTGTTCCACGATCGCGCTAGCGAGAAGCGACGGGTTTACGAATTAGGCACTCTGCATATAAGATGCGTCGAAAAAAACACAAAGGTAGCCGGGCGGAATTGGAGGTGGCTTTCGAGTTGAATTGAAATCTCGCCTTGGACAGCTTTGTCTTTCACAGCAGTCTTTGTGAAGAAGGGCTTGTTGCTGGCGCGTGTTGTTAGCTGTCTTGCTGTCTGTCTACCGTGGTGTGGACACGTCTTCTTTGCCATGGTTAGATATATTGCAGCCTCATCTGTCGGCGACTATGGGACCTATCTTGCCGATTTCGCTGGCTTGTTGCCTGACAGCATGACCTTTGAACCCAGAGGTGAGCAGAAGCTCCCTACTTTGCCCGTAAAAGGGCTAACACTACACACAGTGGCCACCAGTGCCCTGTCGCCTATGCATCTGGCGCATCCTAACACCCCCGCACCAGTGCATCACTCGGTGCTCGGGCGGGAACAGTTCACGCGCAAGAGACTCAGACGGTTGATCCACTGGATGACAAGGGACCTCAAGCTTCGTGGAACCCGAACACCACACATGTTCTTGCCGTTCAGGCTGCGTGTTGATGATGAGGCCTTGGACCGCTTCTTGCAACGTGTTTTTCCTGGAGGAGAGATGATCCGTACAAATCCAGAGGACGAGGAGGAGGTCCGCACAATGTTGGCGCTGTTTGATGAGTTTACTTTGGCCTGCGGACTCAAGTATCTCTGGGGCCGCTTGCCGAATAACGAGGTGATTGGACTCAGTGTTTACAACGACTTTAAGCTCAAGGAGGAGAAGGCCGGAATGCCTAAAAACGCTTTTTTGAGTATCATGCCAAAATGCCTCCTGTCCCCTGCACATGCATCTATCGTCTATGACTTTTTGGATTTGCTAGTGAGTGTCACTCAAAATCTGCAACACAACTATTTAGACGGACGCAAGGTGGCTAAGATGGCGGGAATTTGGGCTTTTCTGGGATCTCTGAATAGTTCTACGGGAGGACAGCTGTCGCGAATCGGACTGAATGCCTCCTTTACCCTGCGCAAAGGTTCGACATCACTGAGAGAGCCCTACTCCCCTGACTCGCCTCTAAGCCCCCGTGAGAATAACTTCTTCTCTGGTCTTGAAACATGGAAATCTTCGTCGGAAGCCGTGTTTCATCTTTTGCTCGCATTCTTGCGTGCCATGCTCCCGGAAAATGACACAGACACCTTACGCCTACCTAAGACATTGCAGAGTCTTTTAATCTCAAACAGTTATCCACCACAACTCAACAATGACTCTTCGCGTTCCACCTTCACCATACCTTGTGTTGTTGTCCAATCTACTCGTCCTTCTCGGTCGGTTTATGAATTGCTTAGCAAGGCCCGCCACACTCTTCGCTTTGACAAAAAGGATAGCTTCTTGTCTGTGGAAAACTATACAATTCTCAAGAGCATCTTTCAGCGGGAATCGACTCCAGATATAGTCAGCACATTGACAGAAGAACTGCGCCGGATATTGAAACGCCTCACAGTCGAGCCCATACAGTCGGAGTTTGACTTATATCCTGGCTGGTCCGACAAGCAGCCGAAACCAGACCCCAACATTCCCCTCTTCAGCATTATTTCTGTTCAAAACGTGACTATCCAGGACTACTACGTTTGGACTTGGCTCTCTACCTTAGCTTCAGACCAGCCTCTGGCTATTAAAAATTTGTTTGGTCGTTCCATGGTGGTAGAAGCAGATTTGCGTGGATTTCAAAAGTGGATCATTCTCACGGAGGAAACGATTAGCACCGATGACTACTTACGCTTCTTCAAGCAACGCCCAGATTCAATTTGCACGACTGGGCTGCTTGGCTCAAAAGAGTTACCTCGCATACATCATAGGGACAAAAGCGAACTTCCACCTTTACCACCCTCAAAAGACAGCAGGTCAGAAAGTAACAAGGCGAAAACGCCTCGCAAACATTCGGATGCAAACATTGACACAACCACTCATAGCAGCAAGTTTCTTTCGGAAATTGAGACTCCTGGCCAAGAGAGTGTTAGTAACACACAAACCAATATTTTAGCGTATGAGCAAGGAACAGAGGCAGACGAAGAAGAAAACGCAACTTTTGAGGAACCATTGCCCGTGCATAACATTCCAAGTAATATCAAGACTGGCCATGAGTCGATTACTCCTTCAAAAGATCTGCGCATAACTCTTAGAAACCCGCAAAACTCCGCAAGAGACCTGCTGATGTCAGGAAGGGACCTGTTGACGTCAGGAAGGGACCTGTTGACGACTGGAAGAGACCTGCAAATATCCTCAAGAGATCTGCAATTGTCCGCAAGAGACCTGCTAGTGTCTGTAAGAGAGCTGCTGCAGACCCCAGCTAGAACCAGCATTCCAACTCCAAAGTCCTTGAAGGGACAAGTCTCACAAGCACAAATTTATCTGAATGTCACATCACCCCGCACTCCTCTCGATCAGCTGGGTCAGCCAATCAGACCTCTTCTGCAAGATCTTAATGCTAAGTATCCCAGCAACGGAATGAGGCTATCAGGAACCTCAGAATACGTCGATGCGTCACTGACATCTGAACACTTGCACAGATTTGAGCCACCGGTAGTTCAAGGTAGGTTACAATCTCCTACTCTTGGCGATCTGCTGTCAGATGACCCTGAACCATCTCTGTACATTTTGGGAGGACCAGATGTTGCTGATATTGTGAATGAGACGAAGCCCGTCAAAAAGGAACTGCCTAAGGTTAAGGCCAAAACGAAACGTGACCCTTCAGTTTATTCATACCCTCCTCCATTTTTTGCTACGGCAGCTTTGCCTCCTTTGAACATGGGTCAAATTGGAGAGAAATCAATACAAACGACGGGTAATGCGCTGCCTGACTTGAAGAAGAAGAAGATAAAAAAGTTCAAGGACAAGAAGAGTAAGAAGAACTTAAGCTCACCCAGTCCAAAAGATGACCTCACACTTGGATTTAACGATAGCGATGACGTGCCAGGACCCTCGCATACATTTTTGAGCCCTCGATTGTCCAAATATGAGGCCGAATCTGCTCGAATGTTCACCAGCTCTCGACCTGATTCAGAGTTAACAACAGGTTCGTCTCATCTATCGTTGATAAGCAAGCACAGATATCTGCATTCTCCTGGAACAGAGTATGTTGAATTTGATGATCACATTTCCAAGAACCATAGCTACAATAATAGCTTTCAGAACAATCTGTACCTGTCCGGGCCAACATACTTCTCACCAGTGCCACTGTCATACCTCTCTCAAGACAAAGGCCCCTCAATGTCACCTATCCTTCAAGCCAATTCAGGACAGAAGAACCATCCACTCTATTTAGAGAAAAATGATGCATCGACATTCTCGGTGGATACTTACAAGCCACACACGCCCATTTACCAGACGCAAGGTCTGGAGTACTATGGTTACAATACCTCAGATATGCCACACGGGCAAGAACAATTCACTTCACCCAAAGCCAATACGCATTACCAATTTCAAAATTCAAATACTCCCATTACACTGCAGCACCTGCTGGTTATTTACGCCAATAGTCCCCGGATTGATGAAGATGTTCGAAGAAGTGGGGATTTTGTTGGGAGCAGAATGACAAAACCGATCGATATTCTGACTAAAAGTCCGGGAAAACACGGTATCAAGGCTTTATTCTCTAGTGGTTACTGAGTTTAGGTTTATAGCATTTAAGCGGAACAAATTTTATTTTAGGACTGATTACATGGACGTTTATTACAGTAGAATGCAACTTTAATACTCGGATAATCTTAACTTTTTACCAATATCACGCATAGATATCCCACTGTTGTTTCTCTGCAAGAAGGGAGGTTCAGGACTTGTTCCCCTTGATTTTATGTCATCGTCTCCCATATCGAAATAGCCATACCCTCCCATTAATGTAGAGATGTGACTTTTAGCCGCTGGCAGATATCTAGATGAATGCGAACGGGGCAAGGAAGGTCTTCCTCTAACTGATGCAAGATCACTAGTCTGTAACTTTTTAGCGAGTTCAACTCGCTTAAAAATAGTCTCAATCTCGTTAAAGTAGTTCTCCAAAGTTATCAAAAAGCGCTCCGTTTGGCGATGTTTCGACGATGCGCATATTGAAATTGAATCATCCTTGATAATATAGCCAATTCCAAATCCTAAAGGAGACACCGGACCAAAGCCAAATAAGCGTAACGCAGGGTTTCCACAATTAGAAGTTGAAATGATTGTGTTGTTAAGCTTATCCCAACCTGCGTCGGCAAAAATATCTGGCAAGTCGGCTATACCAGGGAATTGGTCAAAACACTCATTAGCTGCGGGGTCGACTCCGTTCCCATCAGATATTTGACGCGCTTGCGCCTCTAAGTCGGCATTGCGATTCCAAATGCAAAACAATGCATAAAGATGCCGATCCACACCCTTCCCCTGAGAACAATTTCTAGTCTGGACAGAATGCATTTTACAAGCTGCATCCAAATAGGCCAACTTGTTGCTGTCTTCAACGGCGTCATCAAAGAATTTGCGTACGAATAGGTTTGATTCTTGACTCACGCTTCGAATAGCTTCCGTACGACCGTGAAAGTATTGTTTTGTCATAGCAGGCTCGTAAGTGCATTCGACCTTACCATACAAAGCATAATACGTTGCTTGGAACGCCATTTGAACGAACGCATCTGGAGATAACTTCATCTTTTTAATCTGCAGTGATCCGTAGTTTTTAAACTCCAAGTGCTTAAACTCATTTTGGTTAATCAAATCCGAGAGGCGAGTTTCGCCAAATCGTAAAGCAAGGACTAAATCTGAGGTCATATCCCACTCTAACTTGCGTGGTACAGATACTAACTTCTCTGAACCTGCCAGGGAGCCATTAGTATTACAATTCTTCCATAAGGACGGGGAATTGGTGTTGATGCTTCGCGCGAATGAAAGAATCGAATCTGTGTAGATGTCACTCACAAAGCGCAAAACGGTATGGCCATCAACTCCAGTGTGCTCAAAGTTGATACCGGCTTTTGCGTTCCGCGTAACGATGATCTGCAACTTATCATACCACCGGTTAGTACAGGTACCAACCTGAATGCCTTTGTCAAGGATAGATAATCCACACAACATGTTCTTTGATAATTCAGATAAATCAGTGATCTCAATGTCGTCGAGACAGAGAATAAATAAAGCCGAGTCTACCTTACCAAGAATCTCTTTGTTGGTCAGGTTCAGTTCAATACTTTCGCGTACACCGGCCCAAACACGTCTGTTTTCAGTAGTCAAAACGCCAAATGATGAAAGAGCAACGTCCCGTGGTGACGTACTAAGAGAGTCCTTTATGATGGAGGCAAAATTGACCATTAGCTCCTGCTCGGATAAGATGAGATTTCCGTCCAGGTCCAAGACATCAAACCAATAAAACTGCAGCTTGCTCATGACCACAAGGTGCTTAGAATTGGGATCTGTTTCCATCAGACACCCCACCGCCGAAGGAATCCGCAGAGCACCAAACAACTTGGAGTACTGGTGCATGCACAATGGCTGGCCATTCTTGAGCACGTCGGGCAGAAGCATATCTTGCTTGAGAGCACGAATAAACTTGAGCGAAGACATCGTCAACGCACTCGCCCGCTTAACCTGTGCATCGAAGTGGGTCACCTCGTTGGCGAACGGATCGTCCTCCAATAAAAAGAATGGGTTGAGGTTAAGTACCACAGGGCTGTCATAGTTCAAGTAAGAGTCATACCAAAACTGCTCGATATAGGAGTTGGTTCCTTTGGCGTACTTGCGCAATTCGCCGTCCAAGTAGCCAGCACAACCCAGCTTGATAAAGCGTCCCACCGCCGAAACAGTAGCGGCATGCTCGGACTCAGTCTGTAAGGGGGCGAGAACCTTTAAGTAGTTAGTGCATGTCTCTTCGAGATCAGGGATGGGCAAGCTCGTTAATTGACCCTGGTGGCGGAATGTCATGGAGAAGAAGTCTTGCGTACTCTTGCAAGCACTGTGACACAGTTTTATCTCCCCCAATAATGGAAGCCCCAGATTTTGATGACCAAACAATAGACTACTGCAGATAGGATCTTTCTCCAGATTCCGATTCAGCTGTTTCACTCCTACAAAGAATAAGCAACTTTACACGACTAGTACCCGTCCGCTGCTCCGGATTTGCGCCAATAATCACTGACGCCTTCCAAAACACCCGCAGAATTACGCATTATCGCGTTTAGGGCCGTCTGCGGGCGCTCCTTCGTAACGTTGTGGCCAATGTGGCGGAGATTTCTTATAACAGGTTCTCCAAACCTCTTGTCAATCATCCCCTCCGCTTCCACGAATGTGCTCTCCGGGATGAGCTGGTGGTGTATGCGGGGTGCTGCCACCAGATGAAGCAAGTCCGCTCCGAGGTAGTACACGTTGACAATTACCCCGAAAATCGAAGTGGGGATATGCAGCCCACCAGCCGCGCCTATTACCATATCGGGTGCATTAGAACCCTTGCGGAGTATGATGGTAGGGCACGTGGACAGGAGGGGGCGTTTGAAAGGCTCAATAAAGTTGTACTTGGAGGGTGCGAGCTTGAAGGCATTGCGCTTGTTGGGCTGTGAGAAGTCATCCATCTGGTTATTGAGGAGGACTCCTGTTTCCGGATCTATCACCAACAGACCAAATAATAGGTTGACGGTGGTAGTCATGCTTACAGCATTGTTGTCACCATCTATAATCGAGAAATGAGCCGTTCCATGGGGGTCTTGTACCTGATACTCAGGCAGGTATGACTGGTATGGGAATGTCTTTGTATCCAAATACTTTCCATCGTCGAGCACGCTTCGAATCCACGAGTCCTTGAGAAACGTATCCGCTAGCGCGTCCGCACGCTCTAAACCGGAGTCGCCGAGACGCAGCCTCACTGACGCGAGCCACTTGAAACTCTCTACTAACTTGTGTATAGTAAGCAGGTACGGGTCCTTGGAGCGGAATAGTCTATCAAAAAAGCGGAGTCCTGCTGCGAGTGCTAATCCCAGTGATGCACCGCGTGCAGCAAACACAGTTAATTCGGTTCCGCCATCGCGGGGCACAAAGATCTCGTACCTTAGCGCCTTTTCTACCACAGTATGGTATTCGCCAAAGTCTTTCTTTGTGATAATTCCGTTGGTCTTTTGTGCCGCAGCTGCGAGAGATGGCGCAATTGGACCCTGAGGGTCGTAAAAAATGTCACTCAGGCCGTTTCTAGCAATTAGCTCGAGCGTATCGGCGAGACGGGGACGGCGTATAGTGTCTCCTTCTTTTGCCACCAGACCGTTGGAATACATAAAATCCCACCCGAACCGAAGGTTTGGGTGCAGTGACAAGACGTTGTCGTGTTCTGCACGCACCGCTTTCGCGACTACGCCCGGACAAGCGAAACCTTCGCGGTTGAGGTCGATCACTGGCGCAAACAAGTCTTCCCACGACAATACTCCCGACCCGTGCCGCTTAAACAATTCGTCCAACGCCTTGAGCTCACCAGGAATCCCCACAGCTAATCCACCAACCTGCAGAAGTAATGGATTACTCTTGTACATGTCGCGGAAGGCTTTTGCGGGCGCCATCTCGCGCCCGTCAATGCTGATGGCGTCCTGGGAATAGGGTTTACTAAGAATGTATGAGCCTCCACCGATTCCCAGAGAGTGGAGGTTGACACTTCCTATGCAAAGTGCAACTGTAACTGCAGCGTCTGCCGCATTTCCCCCTTGAAGCATGATGTTCTTGCCCATGGTGGAGCAGAGCGGAACGTCGCATGCAACCATTGCGCGCGCGCCATAGATGACGTGCAGCTTGTCCGGGTTGTTCGTAGGCCTACCCTCCAGGTCAAGCGGTCCGCTTTCACTGCTGTTATCGTTGTATGCCACGTATGTCGGACTGCGCGAGGTACCGGCGTACAAAGTCCCAAGAGGTTCGCATGTATCGCCACACTTATTGTACTTACACCAGCCAACCCAACAGCCAAGCGTCACCGCCGTAGCAATGACAGCACGCATGCGCACCCGTCTCTTTTTGCCGTCGAAAGTACTACCGTCTCCCACTTTCATCGTGCTGTTGATGGAGCAGACGTGTTTGTGGCTCACATATGATGCGCTTTTCTGTGGGGCTATTTTTTCACGTGAACAATCCCAGGGATTTTAGATAAGCTACGGGGACAAGGCTCAAGTCCCTTGCCATCGACTACAAGCTGTTGAGACATCAGACACAGGCCATAGCACGACAGGAACTCTACTGGACTATCCCAACTACACGCTATCACTCAGAATTTGCTTTCATCCGCTAAACAGTAGTTTTGTTCATGAGAAACACGGATATGTGTCATTTACATACACGCACGTGATGTCGGCTAGTGGCCCGAGCGCCAGAGTGACTAGAGTAGTAGATACCGGTCAGAGTGGCGGGATTAGGCTAGCACGGTACGTTTTATCGGGGTACGTACTTCCATGTTGTACCAGGTGTCTCTGCCCGTAGATAGGATTTAGATAACAGGCATGATAAAGAGGTTTCTGAACTATAAACTGTTGTAGTTTGGACTTGAAGAGGGTAGTAGCGTGTATGTATGCTGTTTTAAGAGTAGATTTGTACGGGCTAAATGCTGGAAATGGTGCGAATGCCTAGTTTTTTGGGTGTAGCCAAGAATTAAAAAGGAGTTCTTGGTTCAAGCCAAGAAGAGTACCTTTGTCCCTACTGCTCCGTAATGCTTCACTCTAAAATTGTGCTTATTTAGGCATGCTGCCTGCTTTTGTACCCTTGGTCAATTCGAAGCTATCGATTACGCCTACTAGCACTTCGATATCAACTACCAATTATGCTCTTCCTCACACCCCTATACTTCCCACGTGCCCCTAAATTGAGCCCCCTTTGTCTTAGTATATTTCCCGATGCAAATCGCCTTGATTATCCCTCTATCTACCAGACACCCTCCTTGTATGCTACCGATTTGGCTTAGAGACGTACCTCACGTTAAATCCTGCATATATAATATAGGCCATCTGCATATCACGACTCGGACTGCCCTCTGTTCGCCAGCAGTGAGGCTTGTGATTACCACATTACCCTCTTCTGTTTGATATATAGTTAAGCCCTTCATACCCGTAGAAAACCCGCCAAATACTGGTTGGCAATACCGTCAGCCGATGCGATGGTGGTTTTTATTGGGAATGTGAGGCTACGGCGGGGTGTGCGTGCACATAAAAAAAGTACAATCTTTAACAGGGTTCATCTCCAACCCCATGGGCAATACCAAAGAATTCTCGAGGCTTGAGGACTCGGTCTCTAGGCTACGACTCGAGTCGAGTAGTCTGAGTAGCCGCATTCGTATGAATACAGCTGGAAGACCTGTGGAACGGGATCTGGACATTACTGATAGAGAGGATTTGGCTAGGGGTTACAGCACGCAAACATCTCGGTCACCAAGCGCGGGCCGCAGTGGACACACTCTCAGAGACGACCGCGGAATGGTGGAGTTGGGTGTGACGAGATCTCCGCCCCAGGAAGAAGATAATTTGGTGAATAGCATACTTCCGTCGTACCACATGTACCAGCTGACGGTGTCAAAGGCACTCACGCCAACAGATGAGAACTTTGGGGTTGATCCGCCTACATACGAGTTGACGCCCGTATCATCGCTGGCAACGGTTTCGCTGGCGACTACACCGCAAGTAATGCTTTCGGCGTTACAATCACCTACTACCGAATCCAATGAAGCGGATTCTTTTCCCTTTTTGCTAGAGGAAAACACCTTTAGCGAGCTTAGCGCACATCTCTGGCAGAATACAATTTTGGCCAACGTCCACAAACTCCCTAAAGTTGCGAAACAAAATAATCCTGGTAGCAATAACTTGAGTGTGCTGATAACCATGACGGAGAAGGTGTGCCAAAAGGGAATAAAACCCACTATTATCGACTCTTCGGTGCGCGAGTTCCAACAGGGTGACTTCTTGCACGGGTTTGTTACGATCAAAAATATGACCTCTGAACCGGTGAGGTTTGACATGGTTTACGTTGTGTTTGAGGGAGCAGTTGTTAGTTACGACTCGGCACAAAATACCTGGGAATCTGATAGTCAGGTGGAGGTACACAAGTTCCTCACTATGCTTGACTTGTTCGCGTCTTGGCTGTATGCCAATATTGATCGCTTGGCGACAGACAATGGAGACCCGCACGATTGGTGTCCTGGAGAAATCGATCCATACGACAATGCCGCGCTCTCTATTGATGCTAAGCGCCTTTTTCAACCAGGCGTTACTTACAAGCGCTACTTCACTTTTCGCGTTCCAGAGACTCTCTTGGACGACACCTGTCCAACCCATAATCTTGACAAGCACACACAGGTACCTCCTAGCATAGGAACACGCCGCGGAAATATTCCTCCATCACAGCTCCTTACCGACCGCGAAAATACTATTCGTGACTTGTCGTTTGTGAACTCATGTATCTCCTATAGCGTTGACGCTCGTGTGATTGGCAGGGGCTCAGACTACAATGTTGAAGGAAACCAGTACGTTGTTGTACAAGAGCTGTCATGCCCTGTAAGAGTGATACCCGGTCCTAACCCAGAGTATTATTACAATCGCCTGACATTAATGCACGATTCAATGCTCTTTTACAAGGCATTCGAGGACGAAATTAAGCAAAAACTCGAGTTTGGTCGCAATTTGCTCAACGTACCCACAGGGTTGAGAGAGGATTTTGCAGCTCTTACGCCTGCTTCCTCGCGAGATTCACAGGCCGGAAATTCTAACAAACTCCGTCAACTTTATCAGGCAGCAGGACTGACAATAAAGAAAAGTCTTCGTTCTAGCCACAAAACCGCGCAAGATGACATGTATCTGTTTATGATGCCATTTAAGAAGAAGTCTATTACTGGAATGTCAAAAGTTTTAGGCATATTGTCTTTGGCAACACCCAAGGAAGAGTATCGTGCATTTTATTGCTCACCTACTAAGTTTCGCGAGGCTAATGCGCTTCCAATGAAGAGTAAGTTATTTGAGTTGGTAATTCCACTTGAAATTTCTTACTATGCCGAACGACTGCTGTCAAGCAGAGTTACTTTACCAGAAATCAAAAGTCTTTCCTCAGAAGTCGTGGTGCTAACAATTAACTCTAAAAGACATAACATTCCTATTGAATTTAACCATGGTTTATGCTTTAAAGATCAAGAGATTAACCCTGGAAAAGGAGAGACGGATTCATTTAATTCGATTGTGATAAAGAAATTCCAGGAGTACATGAGAGAATCAAACTACCTTATCAAAGCGGTGGGAAACGACTTTTACAAGTTTGAAACACAAATGTACAAAGATATCAAGTGCTTGGCTAACTTGCAGACCAAATTCATGAACTTGGCAATCCCAGAAAGTTCCGATCAGTACTTTACGAAGGAACTGGATGGGAGTGGAATGTACAAGAAAATTAGCTCAATACCGTGGAAGCAGGAATCTCAATCAGCCGACCTGCAACAATCTGAACATGTTTTATACAGCAAGAAGTTTGAATACAAGATTGACTTGAGAGAGTGTCATATCAAGGGGAATGAAAATAAGAACAAGCGTGGACTTGACTATTTAACATTGGTACCAAGCTTTCAAACCTGCCTAATGGCGAGGTTATACTATGTCAGACTAACTGTCAAATTGACTTACGGCGAATCACTAATAGTGAACGTCCCTCTTACGATTGAGAAATTATAGAAGATGTTTTAATCTTTGTAGAATTATATATATACATAGAATATTAATATTATTGTACTAATGAGATGAGTCGAGGAGAAGTCTCCTTCAGACGGCTAGGATTAGATTCGAGGAAACCCTAGCACACGCAGACAGTATTTAGCGACACGTGACTAGTCACCTACCAGCCGAAAACAAATTAGGACTTGATGATGCAGTCTGTTTTCAGGGTAGCACTGATTTGACGGCTCAATGGAGAGCCGGAACAAGTACAGGTTGAAACTCCTGTCATTATCAATTCGTTCCAAAAGTTCTTCTGAAGATAAAGAAAGTTCTGAAGCCAATGATGAGATATTGAATATTTTACCATCTTACCAGATGTATCAGTCAACTGTGTCACGAAATCTAACTCCAGCAGCAGAAGATTTTCGTACAGATCCTCCAATGTATGAGCTTACACCGAAGTCTTCTATAGCATCTGGGGAAGCCTCGTTGAATGACTACTTTAGCTCAGTTCCAGTCCAAGCTACTCCTGGATTTGAAACACCACAACCGATTGAAAACTCCGAAAGCGGCGATAATTCTACTTTCAGTGATAAGCTTTTGGAGAATGCGCACAAATTGAAGAGATTGACTCTGATAAATAAGGAGGTTTCCAAGTCTATTAGCATTCAGATTTTTCTTACCGAACAAATTGGTAAGATCGGCGTGAAGCCTACTATCATTGACCCGCTTTCTTTGGAATTGAAGCAAAGTGACTATGTGTACGGCTATATTTTAGTCAGCAACAAGACTTCTCAGGATATTCCATTTGACATGTTTTCTGTAGTTTTTGAAGGAAACGAGACGTTTGGAAGTAGCAGGAATACTATTGTTCAACCTCCGTCGCGAATCGTAAGGTTCTTGACCATGTTCGACTTCAACGCGTCTTGGAATGATGCGAATCTTGACAGATTGGCTACCGATCATCATAACCCACATACGCATATCTTGGAAAAGGATCCCGTTGACGGAGCATATGTGAACTTTCACTTTAAGAAGATCTTTGAACCAGGCACCACATATAAGAAATTTTTCACATTTAGAATCCCAGAAAAGATCTTAGAGAGTTCATGTGAGCACGGACTTATTAAACACCTTCAGCTTCCACCAACTCTAGGTGTATCAAAAAATGAGGTTAATTCGACGTTGCGGCAAAAGTGGAAGGATGGAGGTTCTGAAATAACAACGGACGGATCGCTGAGTAAGCTTGATGATCATGCGAGGCCAGAAAGAAGTACCAAACCCTATCTGTCATTGACTAATGATTTTGCATTTCAAGACGCTGCGATTGACTACAGCATCAGTGCAAGAATTATTGGTAAAGCGTCAGACTACGAGAGTTTATTGTACAAGAGCACCATTGCACCTTCAAATTCTCAAAATGATGAGTACGTCGTGGCAAATGAAGATTTTTGCTACCTTCGAGTGGTTGGTAAGACGAATGATGTTTTTGAGCTTAATAGGTCGATGATAGATGAAGAGGCAAAGTTGATGCAGGAAAATACTATTAATAAAATCAGGGATATTATCTCTTCTTGCAAGGAAAATAATCCTCTTTCCCCATCAATAACTCCAACAAACGCATTATCCCCATCAATTTCTCCGATGATGTCACCTGCCATTCCAGGCCATAGTAATGTTGCACAATCACTGGTTGATTCCAACCCTTTAATGCCACCCTTATTGCCTTCTAAGAGTGTCCTCAATCTCCTCAAAATACAGGATAAATACTACCCAAAAAACAAGACAAGTAATGCGCTGCGAGACAGCCATTACGAAATTATTTCTCCATACAAGAAAAAACCAGTCTTTGGTGGGTCTAAGATAATTGGGTTAGTTGCATTCTCTACCCCGAGAGTGAATCATAGGATTGACTATGTACCACCACTCAGTTTCAGGAAGAAATTAAAGGAAGTACCCAACACCAAAATAAGTGTTCCAATTGATCTTACTTTTATCTTCTCCGACCCAAGTAGTGTGATCCTTCCTGATTTCAAAAAGATCTCAGTTGAATTGGTTGCACTAACTGTAAAGTCGAGATCCATACCCATACCAGTGGTAATTAATCCTGATATGATGTTCGAAAAGAACAAAGGGAAAGATGGCTTCGATGTCGTGACTATAAAGAGGTTTCAGCGGTACGCAGTGGAACTTTCAAAGTTACTAAGAGAATTTGGACCCGAGGCATTGAACATTGATCGAGAGTTAATCAAGGATGTTAAATGTATGGCAAACCTCTCAGCTAAGTACGATCATTTGAGGATCAGCGATTGCACCATAGAGTCTACCGTACCAGGAAGAGAAGTACATCCCTCAATATCTTCAATACCGTGGGAACTGGAAATATTGACCAGCACTGCTGCAGATGGGAACGTCGAAGAGCAAAGAAAGTATTACAAGAAGTTTAACCTCAATATTGACATTGGTAAGGGGGCCGTGACTACTTCAAATTCACCTGACTTTTGCTTAGTTCCCTGCTTCCAAACCTGCTTATTAGCACGGTTGTATTACCTAAAGTTGAGCCTCAAGTGCCCCAACGGCGAGAAAATTATCTTGAGGGTCCCGGTAATATTACAAAGGAAGAATTAGCATATTAATTTCATTTTATATACATGGCCAGACCTCGTAATTGCATCTCCTAATCACAACAGAAAGTAAATGTCTCGTTTTCTGTAACTGACTTTTTTTCGAAATCTGAGATGAGCATCCCCAGCTTTTGTAGACAGAACGATCCTTATCAATAGAGCATTTATCTCAAATGTCGGACGAAATCATTTCCCAATGGGAGAGCAAGAGATACGTCCCTAAAGCAGGTGAGCCCGAGTTACCTCCTCAGTTATCGGACTTTGCCACGAAGACTGCAGATGATATAATGAAAGAGTTGAACAGATTGCCATTCTTCATGACGAACTTAGACGAAACAGATGGAGCTGGAGGAGAAAATGTGGAGTTGGAGGCACTTAAGAGTTTAGCTTATGATGGAGAACCTGATGAAGTGGCCACGAACTTTAAGAACCAAGGGAACGATTGCTACAAAGCAAAGCAGTACAAAAATGCTGTTGAGTACTATTCAAAAGGAATTGAAGTCGACTGTGAGGTAGCTAAGATAAATTCAGCATTACATCTCAACAGAGCAGCGTGCTATCTTGAGTTAAAGAATTATCGCAGTTGTATTGAAGACTGTAAAAAAGTGCTTTTGATAGATGACAAAAGTGTGAAGGCTTGTTTCAGGTCTGGGAAAGCATTCTTTGCAGTAAACAGATTTGATGAAGCAAAGCAAATATTAGAGTATGGACTCCAGATAGACACTGATAATAAAGAGATGCAGCAAATGTTGAAAAATGTTGTGGACAAGAAGCAAAAGATTGATGAGGCTATAGCCAAAAAAGAGAGGCAAGAAAAAGAAAGACAAGCAAAGAAAGAAATACTAGTGAATTCAATGAAACTTAGACATTATGAGGTAATAAAGTCTTCTCGACCTGCAGCATTGCTTGAAGATGCAGAGATAGTTTTGGAGGATCCTTTGGACTACGAATCTCAATTAATAATGCCAGCCATGATCTTGTACCCCACCACTGACGAATTTGATTTCGTAGCAGAAGTAAGTGAGTTGACAACTCCTTGGGAACTTTTGGAGACAATTCTCAACAGACCGAGGGAGTGGCTTGAAGATCCAAAGCATAAAGACTTTACGGTGAAAAAATTAGAGTGCTTTATGGAAACCGAAGCAGGTGGATTGATAAAAGTTGGCAAAAAGGTCGGGTTTAATGTTGCTCTTCTGTCAGACAAGCCCAAGGTTCCATTATTTGATAATGCTTTGCGTTTGTATGTTGTACCCAAATCTGATATGTCGAACTGGGTTTCTACATGGAACAAACAAGCAGCATTATCTAAGCGTGATATGTAAGTGATTAAGTTTATGATCATTAGATAGATAATTAAGATTTTCTAATGGTCAAACGGACCTACTTGTAGCCCATTTCATAAGCATATTGTTGCTCTTCTAACTTTCTTTGCTTTTCATCATGCGTAATATCTGGTGACAGTTTGCCTCTCATTCTAGAAGATTGAGATTCGAAGACTTCCTCAATATTCAATTTAGGGACAGCTCCAAAAACAGATATGGGATTAATATCTTTATTCTGCAAAATAATCTTCCGCAATTCAGGAGTACGGCCCCAACTTTGTAAGATCTTTCCATCCTTATTATCTTCATCATCAGATAGAATATCCGGTAGATTTTCCGGAGTGAATCTGGCGGGAGTTTGAGGATCAGAAGCAGAATCTTCATACAATTTTACTGCACTTGGTAGTATGTCAATTCGCTTTTCAAGAACATGTTTCTTGTTAGAGGCAGCCTGTGACATCTTCTCCACCGTGCCCTTGTGTCGCTTCAGCGATTGCTCGATTCTATTACCTGGATCAAGATGAGATGTGTCTTGCCTAATATCGTTTGTATTATTATTTGTGCCATGCAATACACGCACAAAATCTGCGGCAGTATCAATGGTCGTATCCAAAGTTTTAGGCCTCTTTTGTGAAGTATTTTCTGCCTTGTTAGAGGGTTTAAATTCTAACTTGTGATTTATCGATATTAGGATTTTTTGTTTGGGCTTTTGTGCTGCTGCTTCGCTTCTCTCAGTCATCATGGATTTCTTCTTTAAGGGAGGAACTGAGTCCAAATTATAGTGATATTGAGGCTCCAGAGTCTTCTTTGGAAAACTTTTTTTGATGGGGGATTGAAGCGGCTTTGTAGGTATTTTTGGCCTTCTTGGCTTCAGCAAATTGAACTGTGTCCCGCTTGGAATCAACGTTGTCGTCAAGAACTTATTTTTTGTAGATACGCTTTCAGACCTTTTGAATTCCTTGGCCGGGTGTATATTTTGGGGAGGCAGTCTGCTCTTAGCAGCACTTGATGTTGTAGGAGCCATCAACCTATTGAGAAAACTGTTATCGTTATCCTTAATTTTTGAGCTGGTAGCAAGTTCGTTCTTTCCACTTGGGCTAATATGACGTGGACTAATTATTGATTTTGAACTAGTAGTTGGGGATGCTACCCTAGAAGACGCATTCTTGTTGGGTGGCTGTATTTTAAACTCGCTTGTAGCTCTGGAATTGAACGCTAATTCAGGGGATGTGCTCCTACTTTCTTTAGCATCGACAGTTGAGTTTACTTTTGAATGGCGATCTTCATCTCTTTCGATTTCAGAACGTACATGCAATTTCTCGTCTGTACCAAAATCTTTGGTTCGGATCAAGCTGGGAATTTTTGAAGAAGTTGACGCTTTAAACTGAAAATTGGGAAACGAACCTTGGTGTGGCGCGTTTTCTGTTATAGGTTGGGTAATGCGATCAGCCGGCTTTTGTCTTTGCGTTTTTCGCTGTTTTGATTTATCCCAGTCCTTTAGTTCCGCCAGAAAGCTTGGCAAATCAGCCTTTGTGGTTTTGGAAGGCGGAGGATTCACTTTGATGTTAGGTTGAATCTCTTTTGAGCTATTTTTCACCACAATGAAGTCCAGATTAGGGGTTCTTTCAGGCACAGCAGATTCCTTGACATTATTACTTTTGGATTCATTGTGTATGAGCTTTTTTAAGGATCTTTCAAACGGAGTGAAGTGTTCTAAATTTCGACTTTTGGATAAGGATTCTAGTATCTTCTTATCATTAGGAATGGCAACTGGAGACAAGGTGTAATTACTTGTCTTGTGTGGTGGATTAATCTCCTGATTGAAATCTAACGGCTTGAGGGACATATTTTTGGAATTAGGCTTCAGCGACTTGTGCGAAGAAACGTGAATAGGCTCACGAGAGGGCAAAGACACAAACATAGAACTTCGCTTTTTCTGATAAATAGAACTTCGATCTTCAACAATTGGCATCGATGCTATGCTTTCTGTTGTGCCATAAGAATGAGGGGATGACTCTTCACGGGGTTCTTGGTCCGGAGTACCATGTACAGCATCTGGTGATGTTGGCTTCAAACCAGAACTCCGCATCTGAAATAAAGCAGCCGATTTTCCTGCTATACTCTTCCTTATGGCAGTACTTATCGCATGAAAAGAGTCGTCCAGACCATTAGTACTATCTCGCACCTTGGTCCCTGCCCGACTTTTTTGTTCGACAACGCGCGATTTGTTAAACGCTCTTGTAATTTCTCTCGTCAGGTTTTGATTAGCACCTTTATCTTCTCGTTCTTTTTTAGTAATCAGGCTCTCGTAATTTATGCGATCATGTTCTTGCTTAGTCCGCCATTGTCTATCCTTCCTCTCACTTTCTTCCCCTTCTGACAGACTATTGTGATTCAATAACCCCATAGACTTTTCCTCAACATTAATATCGATATCAGCATCCCTGTTTTCTACTGGATGTCTTGAAAATGATGGATCAACCTTGCCTGTTTGATTCGGCGTCTTGAGATACCTAGCATCCACTGCACCCTTATTGGGCTTCCGAGAGCCAGGGAACTTCTTAATTGGGGATGAATGTGGATACGCAAGCGTACTATGCTTGGAGTTTCGCGGAGTAGGATATGAAATGTAAGACATCTCGCTGGAAAATGGGCCAGGCCTAGCTCGATTGTCCCAATCCCCAGTTTTACTACCCTGACGGAGTACTTCTCGTGTAGCCTCATCATCTTCTATCCCTTCAACTACCCTCTTGATGAATGCATTCAACTGCCCGCAGTTCTCTTGTAGACTTTGGAAGAGAATGTTATTCTGTGTTAGAACAACATCATTTGTGGTAGATAGCTCTTGAGCTATCCACTTCGATGTTCCAGGAACGAGCTCATTCTTCTTCTTCATGGCTTTCAGAGCCCAGAAGTTTGAGCTCATTTGAGCGTCGCTAGTCCACTGCGTTACGCGCTCAGGGTCCCTTTTTACCGCGCGCCTTTTTCGATTGAATTCAAGGTTGAATTTAAAGGGAAACTTGAGGACGCCTCAGAGATAGCAGCACAACTGCTATCTTAAAAGAATTCTACATTGAAGGGTGGCCAAGTATCTAGCTACTGAATTGTCGAGAGACACTTAAATGAGAAAGATCAGCAATTTGTCGAGCTCCATAGGACAATCATCTAAATCCAAACCAGTTAATACCACCAGTGAGAGATCTCGTGAAATTAAGAAGAGCAGCACGAGAAATGAACATTATGACACATATCTACATCCACTAGTATCACCAGCATATGAGGATGTTCCTATTTGGAGTGTTTTACCTTCTTACCAACTTTATCAATCTACATTTTCAAAGAATATATCCCCAAGTGATGAAATTGCAGTTGGCGAACCTCCGCTTTATGAGGTGGGCTCACCAGATGGAGTTTTTCAAAGTATGGAGGGATACTTTCCTAACGCAGACCAATATCAGCAGTCGAATCTTGCATCTGGAGAAAACATGGGACCTTCGACGAATAGAGCAGCAGATTCCGCACCAACTGGGTCGTCCACAAGATGGGAAAACAGCATTCTTGCAAACACACATAAGTTGCTTAAACTACTGGATATTTCAGACTTGTCAGATCAATTAGAAGTACAGATTCACTTGACACAGGGCCCTGAACGGTCAGAAACAGCACCAAAGTTTATAGAAGGAACTTTAGAGATTCAGCAAGGCCAGTGTGTTTACGGATTTGTGACTGTGAAAAGCAACGCAAAGTTTCCACTTCCATTCGACATGTTTCTGGTCGTGTTTGAGGGCAAGGTTTCGGTTCGAGGTGATGCAACAGACCCAAAGCGCCCCAGAATTTTCTACAAATTTCTCAATATGTTTGACTTTGAAGCTTCTTGGACTCCTACCGAGCTGGACTGCCTGATAAATATCGATAAAGTTGAAGAAGGCAACTTTCGCCTTCACTTTAGCAAAGAACGCATTTTGGAGCCAAATGTAACGTACAAGAAGTACTTTGAGTTTAGGCTTCCTGAGAAACTCTTGGATTGTGCTTGTGAAGCACATAATTTAGTGAGACATTGTGAGTTGATACCAACGATTGGTTTGCCACGAGAGCAATTTTTTAATAAATTGAGGCAAATTCGAGATAAGCCAGCTAATGGAATTGAAGTTTCAAGAACTACGAATAACAAGGTCAACAAGTTTGCAGATGCTCAGACACGTGACAAAACTACATTATCTGTACCGAAGCGTAAAGATAATATGTCAAAAATTCTTGGTGGACTCTTTAAAGACCTTTCATTTTCAGATTCTGCAATCAGTTACAGCGTTGAAGTTCGGGTAATTGGTAAAAAATCTGACTATGCCCCTCTAGTTTCCAACCCCAAACTTCTTTCAGAAAAGAACGAGTTCATGATTGTTAAGGAATCAAACTGCTTTGTTCGTGTTATCCCTACCGCCCGTCTAGAAGATGAGTTTGGGAGCGAATCATTAGACCAAGAATCCTGGGTTATATACCGCAATTTATTGAAAAGGATCTCACAAAAACTTGAATTAGGAAAGGAGTTGATAAGCTCGAAAACAGCTGCTCCTTCCCGACCAAGTATCAACCCCTTACTGCAGAACATTCGGTCTAACCTGGGCGGAGTTATTCGAAGTAGTTCATTAATAAAGTCCAAGCAATTGTATCATCTGGAACCATTTTTATCAACACTGTCACAGACTCCGAATATGACAAAATCGCTGCTGGTTTACGAAATTCTCTACCCATTCAAGAAAAAGTCTCTAACTACAGCAGCCAAATTTGTGGGCGTTCTAGGTCTCGCCACACCCAAAAAAGTGCATGTAATTGGATACACATCGCCATTCAAGAGTTTGAAGACAAAACGGCCCTCAACTGATTTACGGATACCACTTGACTTGTCTTTTTCGCCAAACGGATCTACAGGAGTCAAAACGCAGAAACCACCTGATGTGAGATCTGTATCTGCAGAACTCGTTGTCCTCACATTCCGCTCTACCAAGTACCCTATTCCCTTGGAAATTACTAATGACATGATATTTGCAAATAAACTAGGCGATGATGATAACTTAGAAGGGAATATAATTGAGCCATTTAAGAGTTATTTAAATGAACTTACGCGTTTGTTAAAGAACTTGGATTCTGAGACTTTGAATGTTGACAGTCAATTGATTATGGATATAAAGAGCTTGGCAACTTTGTCCACAAAGTACAACGTTCTCAAGATAGACGATATCAAGACACAATATAGTTCTGAGAACTTACTGAGTACCCCATCACCCTCACTGACCCAAATCGCCTCTTCAATCCTGTCCTCCCTATCAAGTTCCGCATCCAGTACTTGGAAAGTATCTCAAGACCAGCAATCGTATACCAAGAATCTACTAGTATCCTTGAACTTGAGCAAATTGCTCGGCAAGGACGGTACCAGTGGCGAGGAAGCCGGCGAAGCGTACACCTTGGTGCCAAGCTTTCAAGGGTGTTTGATGGGAAGATCATATTATATCAAACTAATGGTGAAGTTTCAGAACAACGAGCTATTCTCCATTAAGGTTCCATTATCTATAAGAGGCTAGACTAGCATTTTGATTTTACGTCGTGTAGTGACCAGTAAGTATTCTGGGGCATAGTAGAATTTGGATTGCCACGCGTCATGCAGAAAACCAATATTTGATAAAGCGATAACGAACAACCCCCACACTAGTTTTGCTCCCGCACATCTCCCTGTTTCAGAGACGCATACCACATACACAAGGCTAAACAAACATGGATATGTTTGCTCGTGCACATGAGGATGAATGCTCAGTTTTTTTAGGTGCCTCGACTGTTAACTTCATTTTCCTGGTTGGCATAACTATAGGGATTGTTGTGAGCTACTTACCTCAGTACTATCGTATTCATGTGAAACGGACATCAGAGGGTTTGTCTACTAACTTCTTGCTTTTGGGATCAAGTAGTGCAATCTTTACATTGACTAATATCGTGCTCGTGAGTGCAAAGGCGAGAGGTTGTTGCATGAGCAAGAGTCTTGGCGCCTTCGATTGCTTAAATGCACAGTTGAACATGATTCAAATTGGATGCCAGTGTATCTGTGCCATCTTCATTTTGATTCTCATACTTGTTGTCACTCGTCATTCGATAACACAGGATCGGAAGGAATACTCGAAAATTGTGAGAGTAAGCCAACTAGTCGCAGTACACGGTGCGCTTTCAGTCCTTCAAATTTTTATTGCGGAGCTTTCGTCTAAAACATTGCTTTATGAGATTGCGAGCGTGAACGGCTTGATGTCGACGCTCTTGACGGTGATTAAGTACGTTCCACAAATTCACACGACGTACAAGCTCAAGCACCCAGGAACCCTTTCAATAGGAATGATGTGTATACAAACCCCTGGAGGGTTTCTCTTCACAACGACACTTTTCTTCACGAAAGGTTCTCATTGGAGTTCGTGGGTGTCTTACTTAACGTCGCTGATTTTGCAAGGAATTTTACTTTCCTTGTGTATTTACTATGAGTATTTCAAAGGTGAAGAAAATTCACCAGAGGCACTAGAAAGAGACGCTGTATCGCAAATAGTCGAAGAGAATGAGAGGCAGGACCACGTACAGGATAGAGAGCAAACTTATGGCCGTTAGCCTTGCCAAGTTGCCCAGAAAAAAAGGAAAGCTATTAAAAGAACTCAGGGACTCCAAGTAATATAAATTACGGTATAAAGGTACCCTATGCAACACTACAGGTTTATATTTGAAAGTTTGTACTCTCTTCAGTATAATTCAGATTAGAAGACATAGTATGTCGGTTTTCTGCCATTTGCTTACATAATCACAGTTTTGGTTAGCTGAAAAACTTTTTCAGCACAAGTGGAGCGTTGGACTGGACAAGGTAGATTTCGATAACATGTTTAAAAGCGTTGCTACGGCCTTCCGCCTTACTGGTGTCGTTGCTCGTCCGACTTTGAGCAGATCCTATGCAGCATTCAAGCGTTCCAAGCCCCACGTGAATATTGGTACCATTGGCCACGTTGATCACGGAAAGACTACGTTGACGGCTGCCATTACCAAGGTGTTAGCTGAGAAGGGTGGTGCCAAGTTTTTGGACTATGGTTCCATTGACAGAGCTCCGGAAGAGAGAGCCAGAGGTATTACCATTTCCACTGCTCACGTTGAGTATGAGACGGATAACAGACATTATGCCCACGTTGACTGCCCTGGTCACGCCGATTACATCAAGAACATGATTACCGGTGCCGCCCAGATGGACGGTGCTATTATTGTTGTTGCTGCTTCTGACGGTCAGATGCCCCAGACTAGGGAGCACTTGTTATTGGCGAGACAGGTTGGTGTTCAACACTTGGTTGTCTTTGTCAACAAAGTTGACACCATTGATGACCCCGAGATGTTGGAATTGGTTGAGATGGAAATGAGAGAGTTGTTATCCAGTTTTGGTTACGATGGTGACAACACCCCCGTTGTTATGGGATCCGCCTTGTGTGCCTTGGAAGGCAAGAAGCCCGAAATTGGAAATGAAGCTATTACTAAATTGTTGGAAGAGGTGGACACCTGGATTCCTACTCCCCAGCGTGACTTGGAGCAGCCTTTCTTGTTACCTTGTGAGGATGTTTTCTCTATCCCCGGAAGAGGTACCGTGGTCACTGGTAGAGTTGAGAGAGGTGTCTTGAAAAAGGGTGAGGAAATTGAGATTGTTGGTAACTTTGACAAGCCCTTCAAGGTTACTGCTACTGGTATTGAGATGTTCAAGAAAGAGTTGGACCAGGCTATGGCTGGTGACAACTGTGGTGTCTTGTTGAGAGGTGTTAAGAGAGACGAGGTCAGCAGAGGTATGGTTTTGGCCAAGCCTGGAACGGTCACTTCGCACAAGCGTTTTTTGGCTTCCTTGTACATCTTATCAGCCGAGGAGGGTGGCCGCAAAACACCTTTCGGTGAAAACTTCAAGCCCCAGGTTTTCCTTAGAACTAACGATGTTACGACTGCGTTCAGGTTCCCTAAGGGAGAGGGTGTCGATCACTCCAGAATGGTCATGCCCGGTGACAATGTTGAGATGGAGGCTGAGATGGGCAGAGCCTGCCCCATTGAGGTCAACCAGCGTTTCAACATCAGAGAGGGTGGTAAGACTGTCGGTACCGGCTTGATTACCAGAATCCTTGACTAAAGGTGCAACCTATGACTAAGGTGATTGGTTAAGCTATCCGAGGACCGCTTTTTATTTACCTAAGACGTGACAGGGTATAGCTGGTGGCTGATGGAAAGCGCCACTCAGCAAAGATTTGTATATAGATATGTACTCAAACCAGATGTTCACAGTAAAAAAAAGTTAGCGTAGACGCGCTATTGATATAGTAGACACACAGACCTGCAAGTGCAGAGCCGGCTATGTCCACCATGTCGGGACGATCAAAGTCCGGGCTTACACTTGCAGCCCTAGAGCTTCGACATGATAATGAAACTATGTTCTCTGATTCGACGCTCTATGAGACGAGACTATTTAGTCGTAACCGTCTGATTCTTATTGGGAAACGAGAGGCTGTTTTATTGAAGGGGTCAACGGTGACACGAAAGCTCGTGTATGATATGGACATAATCACAGCTACCTATACGACTTTCAGTGATGGCATTGATTTGACTACAACCCAAACAAGTAATAGAACAGCCAAGGTAGGTCAACGAAATTGCGATAGTGAAGCGAAGAACGAAGCATTGGTGATATGCTTAAAGAAGGCAGCGCATGTATACTATCCAGATGGGCGTTGCTATGTGGTGACGTTTCCCTTTGTTCTTAAGAACGCTCTCCTGTTTGAGTCTGGCTTGATAATCGAAAAAGAGCCTGACTATCAATTACACCAAAAGCTGCTGCCACAGTCTCCATCTTTAACAAATCCACTGCAGCTTTCGCTGGCAAAGTTTCTAACATTAGTTGACCCGATTGGCGAGTTCCGCATGGTTACAACATCTTCTACGTCAATAATTTCGAAGCATGAGCGTCTAGCGACATTCCCACGCCGGGGGTTGAATAAGACGTCGTCCCTCTGTGCGACACACAACGTGCAAGATGGAAGTGTGATTGTTTACCATATTCGTGCTTCAACCAGGAGTAACAAAAAGCCCAATACTACTACAGCAATTAATAAAACAAGTTCAAGAAAACGGTCAATTGCATTCGCTGCTAATGAGGGACGAGCATTAGAGAATGAGTTTCATTTTGAAGCGAATAATCCAATGGGAGGACATCAGAACAATCAAAATGTTCTATCCTTGAACATGGATAAGAAGAGGACCAGTACTCTCTTGTCGGACATATCTTCAATAGGTCGCATGGGCCACGACGTGGTGTTTACAGAAGCTAAGAAAAAACCCGCATATGAGTTCTCAACGTTGCGCAAAGATATGATTTTGACCAAAGCAGAAAAGTTTTCCCTTAAACTCGCGCCAAAGACGGCCAAGATATATAATATTTCTTATGATAACCAAGAGGCGATTGTCGTGTTTGATGGATCAAATAAAATGGCAAAAGTGTTTATTTTCAATCTGCAATCAATAGGACCATCCCAGTCATGCTACTCGTTTAGGTGCCACGATTGCATACCTTTAGTTCATTCGAATCACAAAGGGTTTTTAATCGCGTTAGACCTGCCGGGCAGAATTAGTTTGGTTAATCCATTTCTTGATATTGTTTCTCCTGGAATTGATTTAACTTGGACAGATACAACACGTTTAGTCAGTTCATGCGAAAATATTGTTGCTCTTGTAACCTCAAAAGGTACAAACTATTCATTAAGATTAATCTTGGAGCCCACGGACGAATATGTATTGAACTGTTTGAATTCATTGCAATTTTTGTCAGGATCCAAGGTCAAGGAGACAATTTGGATGCTATGGAGAATAGCAGTTATGTTGGATGACGAAAAAGACGAATGGAATGCCTTTATCATTGCTGTAATATCGCTTGTTTATCCATTTCAAGACACATCCACATACCTACCGAATATGGTAACCAAATGCTTAGCACATGCTAAACATTTGAAAAATGCGTGGAATATTAACTACTCACTCACGGATCTTATACCATATATCACTTTATCATTACATCTTTTAAGAGAAGAGATGAGACTTAACATTATGGAAAAAGTTAATGTGGAAAAGCTAGGCTTTCTATTAACACAATTAGTTTGCTGGATGGGTTGGCCTGAAGTGTGGACAAACTACTACCTGGCCGACCAAAATTTGATTGATCAGAATGTGAAGTTTCTTCTGCCTCTTATAATGACTGCTCCACCTAATTTATTTGAGTCGCTCATAAGTTTATTTGGTGATAATATTGTGAGATATTTATCATTTTCTCAATTGGTAGAAGAAAGTGATTCTATCGATGCGCTAATCACTCCAAGAACTCACTTTATTTTAAAACTATTTGAGGTTATAGTTTCCAAGTCGTACGGGCCAAGTGCAATAATAGACTTGATGTGCGAATATGGAATCAGCCACAGTGATTTAGATACTTACCCTCCGGGAATTTGTTTGCCATTGAAGGATGCACTCCTGGTTTGTCAAGAAAATCCTGAATTTGAATGGAACGATCAAGCGCTTAATTTAGTGGGTAGAAAGGATTTGAACATGATTCTTAAGTATGAAGATAATGAGTCACCATTGGTCAAAGCCGAACCGAATGTACGGAGCATAAACGAGGTATTATCAAATATTCTTGATAGACACGAAAGCGTCGAAGCTTGGGATGGACAATCGGAGGCGGATAGAATAGGCATTACAAAACTTATATTTGACTTTGATCGAAGATATTACGAAATAACAACCTTGCTTCATCAAACAAAGACCCAGACAGCTACTCTTATTACACCCGAGGGATCAAGTGAGTACGAAGTGGTTATTTTACGAAGAGAATTGGCGTCACTCGTGGCTTTGCGAACTTTGACGATACCTTTAGGAAGAGCTGCATTGTTTTATGCTGGGAGGAAGCCTCTACTTACTGAGAAGTTCCCAATTCCAAAGTTCAATTTGAATACATTGATTGCACCAACAATGACAAATATTGTTTTATCGAATGGCGCAATTCCTGCTAGTGTCACGGAATGGGGGTTCTTTCATAATGGAGTTTCCTCAGGTCTTTCTATTTGCAAGTCTGCTAAGGGTGTTTCTGGAAGCTGGATTATATTCAATAAACCATTAGAATTAAATGCACAACATGCCGGATTTTTGTTGGGGTTGGGACTTAACGGCTATCTTAAGAAACTAGAAGAGTGGCATATTTATAACTATTTGGGACCCAAACATCCATTAACCAGCGTTGGCCTTCTATTGGGAATGGCGGCAAGCTTAAAGGGAACTATGGATAACAAATTGACGAAAGTCTTGTCGGTTCACGCTGTTGCATTGTTGCCAAGAGGTGCAAATGACTTAAATGTTCCAGTGATGGTCCAAATTGCAGGATTGATTGGAATAGGATTGCTTTATCTTGAAACCCAACATCGGCGTATGAGTGAAATTTTACTTTCACAAATAACTGGTTCCGTATCTCAAAATGATGTAGAGCATATACACGAAGGCTACAGGTTAGCAGCGGGTATTGCTTTGGGGTACGTGAATTTGGGAAAAGGTGATGACTTACGCGGTCTTAACGATACGCATGTTGTTGACAAGTTACTTTCTTTGGCTGTGCCTATGAAAGACGCTCAACCAATTCAAGAACTTGATAAATCGTGCTGTGGTGCTATTCTAGCGCTTGGATTTATCTACATGAGAACTGGGAATGGTGCAATAGCCGAGAAGCTCAAGGTTCCACAAACAGAACAGTTATTGGATTACGTGAGACCAGACTTACTTTTATTGAGGAGTTTGTCAAAGAACTTGGTGACGTGGGAAAATATTGGAAATTCGGTTGAATGGGTCAACTCAGAGATACCTCTAGTTTTACTTGAACGTTATGGACAGTGTCATTTGCAACCATTAGACAGTGATCAATTAGGATACTTCAACATATTGGGTGGTTTGTGTCTTTCAATCGCTGTCAAATACGCACTGAGCCACGACTCTACAGCCCGCGACACACTCCTCCATTTCCTTGATTTGATGATGATTATTGTCACGAAATCAGCCAGTAATTACGACCAAAAGGTTGCATTGCACAGTGCTAATCACATAAGAAACTTGATCGCATTTTGCTTGTCTGTTGTAATGGCAGCAAGTGGTGATCTCGAGACGTTGAGAAGACTTCGAGTGTTGTACAATGATACAAGCAAGGGGCGAAGCTATGGCGATTACACCGTCATTAACACGGCTTTAGGATTTTTATTCCTCGGCGGGGGGCAGTACGCCTTCAGCTCTTCAAACTTTGCAATTGCAAGCTTGATAACGGCAATGTACCCGATTTATCCAAATGACCAGAATCTGAATTCTACCAACAACCAGCGTGGTGGAAGTACCGAAAACGCCAGTAGCAATGTCGGTCAGGGGTTTGGAGATAATGAGATTCATTTACAAGCTCTTCGTCATTTTTGGGCACTTCTGGTGGAGCGTCGTTGTTTGGTGGTGCGCGACGTTAATACACAAAAGCCATGCAAGATTCCCGTTACGATTAAATTAAGAGGGGGGCGCGTTATGGAAACCCTTTCTCCCTGCTTACTTCCCAATCTAGATGATATATTGAGCATCCAAACCATCTCAGCAGACTTCTTTTGTGTCCATATAGATGCTAACTTGAACTCGGAGTACTGGAAGGTGGTTAAAACATCTTTAACAATTTTTGTTTACAAACGGAGAAACTATCAATTACTCAAGTCTTCGGTTGGTTCGTTACTAAATTACGAGAATAAGTCTTTGCAAATTGATAATGGCGAGTTGCACATTGATACACACTTATCAAAACTACTCCTGCTTCGCGCATTAAATGTGTTGCCTAAATACGAGAGGAAGGTGTTACTTTTTGAGAGCAGCGATAATGAACATCCTCTAGCACATACTACTGGGCTCTCTATTTTTAATATCATTGACCACAAGTTGAATCTATTACAGTTGGCACTGGCACCTCAGTTGGTGGACGACTTGTGGAATTTGCGTTTGATTTTTGCATACACAGATAAGCTCCTCTCGCAGGACTTTCATCTTGTCACACAAGAGTTTGTGGAACTGCTCAAACAGCTGGTTGCCCGCTTAAGCGTGCAAGCGTAAGCGATGAAAAACCACGCAGATACATACTGAGCGAGAATAGCTATTCTTTCCTTTGGTTAAAGGAAACAGCGATTCGGTTATATAGAATACAATATTAGCTTATTTTTGTTAGCGCGATATAATTCAGCTGTTCTTGTAAACATTTAACCCCTATGGTCGTGCGATAAAACATTATCACATGCAAATTCAAGCCAAAATAATTTCACGTGAGTACAAGTTGTCAAAACTTAAACAGCCGCCCACACGAGCATTGGCCTGTCCTTACTTACATTCCTTAGCTGATTCCGAGTTACGTTGGCTGGGAGTGTGTAGTGAATTAGTGGAATTTATAAGCTACAAGTTACGGCAGCTCTAAGAGACAAGGTTTAGTGTCGTCAGCCTGTCAATCTGTTGTTGTTATGCCTATTCGCAGTCCAACAATAAGCGCGCGTCCGGGGTTGAAGTTGAAGCACAAGCCGTCCCCTTTTTTATATGGGCCACAGCGTATGAATATTACACAGCCGTTGTCGCGTGCATCTACGGTAGCAGAAATTGCTTCATATCATACCGCTTCGGTTTCTAGTGCCATGCACTCTCTGCCACAGCCCGAGGCGGCAGTGCCCCCACTGAGTAGGAGATACTTGAGCTCTTACTACTATCAGTTTCCCAAAATACCTCGTCCCAAGAGAAACGTCTTGTACTATTCCACATGGGCGAATAGTGCTCGCAATCCCGCGAACCAAATGTTGCGGTTTCCACTGTTGGCCTCATCTCGGCGCCTGTTGTCAAACGCTAACCACAACCTTAGGGCTACTACTAGCAAGTTCCACAGGCGCTTCTTCTCTGTGGAAGCACGCACCCGGAGACAGCAGCGCAGACGCTTCATTAGGTGGTGGACATTGACATCGTTGGTTGTCGTTTTAGGTGGAGTGGCTGCTAAAATGAAGTACGAGCGTGGCCAGCGCGATGAAGATAGCGATGTGTTTATTAACGAGTATCAGATTAAGCCCCAGTCTTGGAGCCTTTACGCCTACTCGACTTTACCTTTAAAGACCATATCACGCATGTGGGGCCAAGTAAACTCTATTGAATTGCCTGTATGGATGAGAGGTCCATCGTACAGACTCTACTCAACACTTTTCGGTGTTCACTTGGATGAAATGGAGGAACAAGACTTGTCTACATTCCGCAACTTATCGGAATTTTTTTACCGCAAGTTGCGGCCGGGAGTGAGGCCAATCGCTGATGCTGAATTGGTATCTCCACTGGATGGTAAAGTTCTAGGGTTTGGTCAGATTGAAAATGGTGAAATTGAACAGGTGAAGGGAATGACGTATTCGACAGATGCTCTCTTGGGTTTAAATGTACAGCGCTTGGCTGCCCCTAGACACTCTTTAGACTTTTTGGGAGGAGAATACGATGATCATGATGCTATTTTACGGCGTGATCAGGAATTCGCAAGGATTAATGGAATTTCATATTCGTTGGATGATCTCTTAAATAAAGAATCGGCTCAAAACGAGCATTTGGCATCTCTTAAGTATCGTGACAAGGGGGATAGAACCGCGAAAGAAGCGGAAACTAGCATATCAAAAGAATTAGAAGTCGCTCAAAAGGTTAATTCTCTGGATTATCCATCGCAAGCGTCGTCCCAGGGCAAACTGCTTTTCTTTGCAGTTATATACCTTGCTCCAGGAGACTATCATCGTTACCACTCGCCAACAAATTGGGTCACTACTCTTAGACGGCATTTCATCGGAGAGCTCTTTTCAGTAGCTCCTTTTTTCCAAAAGACGCTTCAAGGATTATTCGTTTTGAATGAACGAGTGGCCCTTTTAGGATATTGGAAGTACGGTTTCTTTTCGATGATTCCAGTTGGTGCAACGAATGTCGGCAGCATCGTGGTTAACTTTGACAAGGACTTGAAGACCAATGACATTTATGAACATGAAGTGTACCGTAAACCGTCGCAAGAGGATTTGAATGAAAAATCTGCCTTGTTGACCAAAGAGTACGGTACTTCATCTCAAGCTTTCAAAAATTCTGAACAAAAGAAGAAATTAAAGAAGAATACAGTATACGAAGCAACATACACAAAGGCGAGTCGTCTTTTGGGTGGCTACCCTCTTTCTAAAGGTCAAGAAGTGGGAGGTTTCAAGTTGGGTTCTACCGTAGTGCTTGTGTTTGAGGCGCCTGAGACTTTCAAGTTTAATTTGGAAATCGGACAGAAGGTAAAAATGGGTGAGTCTTTAGGTGGCTTTGAGTAATTCACAAGAAGTTGTTTTTTATAGCTATTCTATTTCTTGTATATGACGTCTTTTAATTTTACGTGAAAGCCGTCACTTGTTTTCAATTCAGATTCCGAAAATCAAATATTTACGTGACGGCGACGGAACGGAATCGTAGGCGGGCCCAACAAGCACATAATGTCATTCTTGAACACGATAAGGGGTCTCGGGCGGAGCTCTAAGAAGGGAAAGAAGGATGTCGAACCACTGATGGTGCCATATGCGCACCCAAACTCGTCGAACAGCGCGCTCAGGAAGTCGCAGTCGCCGACCAAGCAATCGCCGACCAAGCAGCAAAAGGCAGGAAACAGTAACATACACTTTGGGGGACCGCAATCATCGCCAACGCGAAGTAGAGGGGCAGAAAGACCCCTTTCGAGTTATTCTCTGCCTTCAAAGCGATTATCCGTGCGTCAGCCTTTCCCTGCTGGGTTTGATGCGGCAGCGCCGCAACCCCTGAATGTCAGTACACAGCCACAAGAACCTGAAAAGCTTCCCCTTTTCTTGTGTGAACCATTTGTTAAAACGGCGTTGGTCAAGGGCTCATTTAAGACAATTGTACAGTTACCAAAGTACGTGGATTATGGTGAATGGCTTGCATTGAACATTTTCGAGCTATACAATAACTTGAATCAATTCTATGGTACCATTGCAGACTATGTCACACCTGAAGAATACCCTACTATGAGTGCAGGGCCAAATACGAATTACATGTGGGTTAACAACGGGCAGCCAATAAATCTAGCCGCGTGCCAATATATTGATTTGGTGTTAACTTGGATATCAAAAAAACTTAATGACCAACTGGTCTTTCCAACCAAAAGCGGCGGTGCATTTCCTCCAACCTTTTTGAAGGACTGCAAAAATATTGCTCGTCAAATGTTCAGAATATTTGCCCACATATACCACAATCACTTTGATAAGATTGTTCATTTATCATTAGAGGCCCATTGGAATTCCTTTTTTGCTCATTACATCAGTATCGTAAATGAGTATGGATTGATAGATAAGATTGAGTTAGGCCCCCTTTTGCCGTTGATTGAAAATTTTGAAGCGCAGGGTAAAATTCAATAAACTTTGATCATTAATATATACAATTTTAAGTAGTGTAAGCTTTCTTTATACATAAGCGGTTTAGCAACTTCCGCTTATCCTCGTTTCTTTGCTAAGTTTAAGAGAAGAAGTACTGTGAATCTTTGACAACGTTGACGTCAAAGTCACCTCTTTGTGGCACTTCGGGGAACACCAAGGGTACTATAATCTTCATTTGATTTGAAACAGATCTAGGCTTAAGCTCCTCGGCATCCAAGTCGTAGCCTTCCACTACACTGACTGTCGTTACCATTTCATTTCCTTCCTTCACATGTGCCGGATTTGACGAGTTTAGTAATTCCTGGCGTTTTCCTTCTAAAAACAATTCATCCAGAACTGTGACACCTCTCCCTAGCGACTTTGCAAGGTTTTTCTTTACAACCCTAATTTTATCAGCCAATTCATGATCTGGTGTAATAGCCATTACTTGAACGCTGTTCCTATAACGTTTCTCAAACTCCTCCTTAAGTTTTTGAATCAAATTAGTTTCATGCAATTTCACAAATTGCTCTCTGAGAATAATATTCATGCGATCCACATCGACGCCATGACACCAATATGAATCGTGAACTGATGCAAACGAGATACCAGCTCTGCCACACTGTTGGGCAGTCATAATCATGTGACTTGCGTCCAAGGAGTGTACAAAGTTTGGCGGAAATGCCACCATTTGTTTTCTGCGGTCAACTTGGAGTGTGCCAAATGGATCTTGAATTGTTACGTCCTGAAGGTTCGTGCTAACATGGAAAGACTTCGAAACTCGGTAAGGCTGAACACATGGCATACCGATTGGAGATGTCCATATCACAGAAGACATGTGTTCCGGAGCACTGCCTGTGGATGCCTCATTATGTGTGCTGAGAGACTTTGAGATCCTCTTCGCTGCCTCAGTTAACCAGTTTTGAATTAAATGAGCACCGGAGAAAAGCTCTTGAATTGAGTCAAAGACTAATCTAGTCAAATAAGATGAGTCCTTACTGCATTGCAGTACGTCATCTTTAGGATAATGATGGGTCAATTGCTTCCGGATCTGCAATACAGCACCTACAAATGTCACACCGTAAACACTCGTCATTACCGTCTGTTTTACAACTTTCCGGGTAATTTTGTCTCTCAAAAAGAGAGCATGCGGGTTTTTCAATTCGGCGTCCTTTTCAAGACGCTCGCGAACAAGTTTGGCAACAAAGGTGTAGATATCTTGTGGTCTGTCGGTAGGAGTCAAGTTCACCTGTCTACCGCCATCTGCATCACCACCAAGTGCTGCATAATGTTGTAAACCATTGCAAGTTCCATCCTGATGAACAGGAATATGGGAGATGAATTTTGTTGGGTCTTCTAATTTAAGTGCATCTCTCAATTCAAAGCAAGCTGACAAAGCTTGCCAAGGTGTGTCAGCCTTTGTCCACCATGCATCAGGGTCAAGTGGATTATTGGCTGACTCTATTATATTTTCCATATTTGCTTCTGCAAATTCAACTCTTTCTTGCAACAGAACTTTGTCAACACCATAAAGATTCGCTACATGAATTTTCAACCATCTTAACCCGTCGGCACCAAGTTCTTTCCCTTCCCAAAATAAAAATAAAGAACGAGTCATATCACTACCAAGGTGGTTGAAGTGAGGTGAAATAGGGTAGGCCCTACCCCTGAAATCGACATTATGCGGAAAGAACATTCTCTCACCCACAAATGCTCTAGCAATCTCTAATTTGTAATTATTATCGCAACGTTGTGACCTTAGTGATAAAGCGTGGTTCATGGCCAACTTCACTAATTTGTTGTACTCATATTTTTCAGCAGGCTCCGCATTAGGTTCTAAAGACGGAGGGATCACTGGCTCTGCATTCGCCAGCGGGATATCTAAAAATGCCTCACCCGTATTCCACTTCTTACTGACAATCTCAAGTACATTGGTATTAACTGTCCATGCAGTGTTGCCTAAGGTATTCAATCCTTCATAAATACTCCCGAAATTTCCTTGTGACGCTCCCGCTTTAATGTACGCAAGAGTCTCTGGAGAATCCCTTATTCTCACTAATAAATTTTGGGAATACAAGAAACCACCATCGTTATAATCAGACCATTGGCGAGGCGGGACGAGCATGGGTAACTGCAGTGGTACAACTGTATTGGTATCTGATTTTCCCAAGCTTTTTGCAACATCTTTGTGAACCTTTATTATGCCAATTCTGTTGCCTGCTTGATACTGGAATGTGTGATGGAAAGCAGGCTGTAACCCTTCTACAATCTCACCAGTAGTTGGATCAGTAGCCTGTACTGCGACTTTTGCAACCTTCAAAAGTAGCGAGACAACGGCAGCACCTACCTTGATATATGTAGGAGACGACCATTCTTCTTCACCTTCCAAAATTTCTTGCGAAGTTTTGGTTCTGAGTAATTTCATCCATTGGTCTCCAGTTTTGACCTTGTTTGAAAGCTTCAATTTATCGGATTTTACGATTAATTGAGAACGGTATTCCAACTCCATAGCTTTACCCACTGCCAGGAGAGCCCTCCCTGTTCTCATTCCACCACCCAGCCCACCTGTAGAGTTTAATTTTAAAATCTCGAGTATGGTTATCATGCACGTAGTTTCGGGTTTAAGAAGCACCAAGTAAGGAGCGTACTGTAAACGAGCTGACATAACGGCGCTTTCTTTCGCAGGAAGACCTCGCGGTACTATCGGATCCAAGATAGCCTGTTTGCACTTCTCAACCTCTTCGGTAATAAGGGGTAGTAAATCCAAATACCACTCAAATAGCTGAGCATTTAATTGCTTTCCGCCCAGTATGCCCCCTCTCTTTGTCATTGATTCATGTGCATTCAGCCATTTTTCTCTTGCTCCGTCCACTCCTCTGTCTTCCAACAGCCTCTGTCTTGCTTCATTGTACACGTCCAACGCATCCACAAAACGCTTCCTTTGCTCATCCAGCTTCAAAGTTTTATAAATCTTAAAGAAGTCATGCTTTTTCGAAGTGTTTGAGTAGAGCATGTTCCTGTCTATCTCGTCATCCAAAGATGCAATGCTATCGAAGAATTCTTCAGAGCCATTCTCTGCTTGTAATCCCAACAATGTATGCCGGATCACTTTAAGTCCAAAAGCGTCCACGGGTTTTAAGCGGTCTATGTCTTTGTCAATTATAGGAGCCTCAACTTTGGCATTTAAAAAATAATCCGGCCTCTCGTCGTCTACCTCGCCCTTGACTTGAGCATATAATCCTTTAAAGTCATCTGGGACAGCCTTTTTCAGCACTAAATCTCTCTCAATAAGATTTATTAAAGAGTCTACTCCAATGATGTCAACAAATGACAAGACGCGAGTGACTTGACCTGGGGTAAGTGAGTTTAGCAATTTCTCTGTTGGGCCATCACGCCGCATGTAGAAAGATAACAAGATAGCGTACGACCTATCATTCAAACTCACATCCGGATACTTAGACTCACACTTCTTCAAGAAATTGTCCACCTCCTTTACTTGAACGCTGTCCAGCTTTGTCCAGGCTTCCAAATACTTATTGATTGAAAAGATAAATATTGAAGGATCGCTTAAAAGTGGGTATGTGGCATGTAAAATGCGCTCAGCACGATCAAATGTCTTACTCGCAAGCAAAGCTTCCAAAAGTCCAGTCAAATGCTGCACATCTTTTGCGTATGGTGATCTCTTTGCAGAGTCGTAAGGAGACGACCAAGCTTTTTGTTTATTAGAATCCTGAGGAACTTTCGAGGCTATTTCTTGTACTTCGATAAAGGACTTCAGAAAGGCTATAGATCCAGGAGCTTTGGGTGGCGTCTTCCTTCCTTTTAAGTCCTGCAAAATCAGCTGGTAAGCCGGTGAACCAAACGGAACACTAGAATCATCTTTAGAAGCTGATGTGGCCGCCGATTTTGATCTAGCCAGCAAGATTAGTACCCTGTGACGGATACGCGACAAGTTTCCACGAGTCGCAGGTCTCAACATGACACCGCCAATTATCAACAACACCCTAATGCGGAGATGAGTTAGGCTACAGTGCCCTCATCTACCTGAAATATAAATTTTCGACTATATGCAGGATATCAAATACTGTCGTCTGCTACAATCCTCAAACAGATGAAGTCTCAGCTAGCTTTCTCAGTGCGGCTCCTTAATGCAGGTGTACAACTGTTATTTGTAGCCTCGAGAGTCTTAACATGCTACATTTTTCAAGTATTACGTGCTCATATTGAATCATATTGAACTATTAGTAGCCCACCCAGGTAAACATTCTAAAAAAACAGTAGCTGTGGACGTGGCTATCATCATTGCCATGACGCTCACGCCAGATTTATAAACCCATTTCAGCCTGCAAAGCCTTCAATGCCTCTTCATCTTCGTCATCTTCTGCAATCTGTGGCTTGCTGTGGCTCACTACGGGGAAAGTAGGCAATTCCGAAGCTTTTGCAGGAACCTGTTGCTGGGGAACCTTTGCTTCTTGCCGTACAGGGGCTTCTTGTTGCCTGTTCTCGTGTTCTTCCGCCTGTAACGCTGCCAACTCCTCGTCCAACTCATCCTCGTCAATGAAGTCCGTGCCAACGGGTCGAGAAATCGCTTCAGAAATTTCATCAGCTATCTCAACTTGCTCTCTGATATCTTCCATCGTGTCCTCAACCTTATCCACATCGTACTCGCCGTGTATTTGCTTCATGGCGCTCGCGCCTTGTTTCATGGCCTTCATGGTCTCCAAATTCAAGTTAGCCGACTCGATTGCTGTCAACTGCGTCTCCAAGGTTTCAATTTGGTTCTCAACCTTTATCAACGATGCCTCGTAACCCTTCTTGCGTTTTAACGCATTCTTAGCCAAGGCTTTGTTAGTTGCAATGTGTTTTCGAGCCAAGGCGTCTTGGTCTGTCATTTGCAGCTCCAAATGGTTCCGCTTCTTATTCAAAGTCTGAATGTGCTCCCTCAATTCCACGATCGCCTTCTTAGGAAACTCTTTCTTCTTCTGCGGGGTGTTCCCGCCAAAGAGGTAGTTCCACATCACGGATGTTTGACTGCCGGTAAGTCCTTGTATCGCAAACAGATAAGACAACTATCGCAAGAACAGTTCTCGTTCAGCACTCTTTGCTCTCAAAACAAAAAGATATTGGGGGCAGCTATCTTGTCTTGCTTGCCGGGGAACTGTTAAGCAAGCAGTGCTCGTAAAGCTGTCTAAAGGTGTACCCTACAGCGCCGTTAGACGATTTTTGGCCTCCCAAATGCGCAAACGATAATTTTTAATCATGGCGCACGACCATTAAAAACCTGCTAGTACTAAAATAACCAATTTACTACTATTCTACCCAGTACACCCTTGACGACAATTTCTAATCACAATCAGCTTACCATGACCCACAAGAAGAAGAATATTACCAAAACTCCAAAAATTTTAAGAAAGAGCCAGCGGTTATTGGTGATGTGAGCGTAATACTTGAGCAATTCCCTTTGAGCACCCGAGATATTCAAGCTAATATCCTCCACATTCTCGTCTATACGTTGAATCTGCTCACCCTGTTCGGCCACCATAGTGGCTAACTGCAGGAACAAGTTTCCAACCTCGTTGATTGTAGACTCTATGGTTTCGACCGCCCGGTTTCTCAGTTGTAGGTATTGCCCCAGCTGTTCCTCCATCATGAGAAGCTGCTGCGTTTGGCTGGGTATATGCAACATGTCGTTTCCGGAGAGCGAGTAAGGGACAGATGTCTCCGGGTCGAGGTCTGGGTCATAGGCGTGCGTGGTCGATGCCAGGAGAGAGGCTGAGAGGTACGGGTTCTCTCCCAAATTCAGTAGGCGGCTGGATGGATCTGCGCCCGCATCGCCAGCGTGCGATGCGGTAGACGATAAGAAGTTTTGCGTTCTATTCTTGTTTAACATTTCATTCTGCTGCCTCGTCTCCAACACAGTTTTGAACTCACCGCTGATGTTCTTCATGCGCGAGTTGAGCAAATTCAACACATTCTTGGAGAACTGTGATGTTTGTGAGTCAATCTGGATGCTGGTCTCGCCACGTGTGTAGCGTTGGAGCTGCTGTATATTCTGCTCTATCTTAAATATCTCCTGCTTGATCACATATGTGAGCTCACCAACTTCAACGGGCCGGTCATCGAAGAGGGGCTTGCGCTTTGAAAGCAATGCTAACTTTCCAAGCAAGTCGGTGACGTGGCCTATGTCCTTGGCGATAATGCTCGCCTGCGCGCTAAACTTCAGCTTCTTTGGGGCTTGCGTCGCGTCTTTCTGAGGCCGCTGCTGCGAAGCTAACTGCTGCTTCTTGTTGATCTTATCGTAACTCGACACGCATTGCTGGAACTCGTAAGTTCGGTTCTGGATGGTTAGTGACATTTGCCGGGTGACAGAGTGTTAAACAGCAGGGGCAATATATCGTCTTTCAAAGCAGTATATGCAGTATGCCCATATTTAGAATAAAGCCAGCATGTTTCACTCTCTGATTTCTCAACGATTTTGTGATTTAGCAGCTGGATGCAAACGATCGGCACTCACTTGAGTATCCACACTCTCTACCTGCCATTATAAGCAGGACAGTTTGGACCACCTGTCTGCAGCCCCCTCCCCCCTGAACCTAAACCCCGACCCCATCGACTGAATGTTATGATTTTGATGATTATATAATCAAGGATATTAGCCTAACCACGCCTTTGCAGTTAGGCAAATCCTTCTTCACGAAATCAGCCCCTGTAGGCCAGTTGATCATTGGACTATCCTGCTTGTTCCCGGCGAAAATGTGGGGAAGAATAGCGCGTTTGTGTCTCGACTTTTGTATTACTATTTGTAAAGTGTTTACTACACATTCTGTGATCATTGTTGTAATTTTGCCACTATTCGGCTTCTTTCTCCAAACTTAAGCTTCCTTGATAATTAAAACAAAATGGTACATACTCCGACTCGCACCAGTCTTACCTCTCTCAAGAAAATGCCATCCACGTAGAGCCAGAGAAGTAGACTACAAAACAGTGGACAAAACTCCGGCTTTTGGCTGCTAAATCGCAGCATGTGATTAACACGTGATTTACGCGTTTCGCCCGATTGGGAAATATAAACATTCGTGTACCAACCAATTTCCAGTTTTGAGTTTTGGTGTTTTTGGTGTGTTTAATGTGTGCTTGACGGCTGCCAGCACACACCTTCTGCTCTTTACACAAGCTACATCAATGAGAGAAATTGTACGTATGACCAGAGAAGTTGATCGTGATCCCTAGGGCGCGTATACCTTTTTTTAGTAATTTATCAGAGCTAACGTTTTAGATCCATTTATCGACTGGCCAGTGTGGTAACCAGATTGGTGCTGCCTTTTGGGAAACCATTTGCGGCGAGCACGGTTTGGACAACGATGGTAACTACCATGGTCAAGACGACATCCAGAAGGCTAAGTTAGACGTGTACTTTAACGAGGCGTCGTCTGGAAAGTATGTTCCACGCGCTGTTTTGGTTGATTTAGAGCCCGGCACTATTGATGGTGTCAAGTCGTCGCGGATTGGTAACTTGTTCAGACCCGACAACTATATTTTTGGCCAGAGCTCTGCCGGAAACGTATGGGCAAAGGGCCACTACACTGAGGGTGCCGAATTGGTTGACTCTGTTATGGACGTTGTCCGTAGAGAGGCAGAGGGCTGTGACTCCCTCCAGGGATTCCAGATCACACACTCTCTTGGTGGTGGTACCGGTTCGGGTATGGGAACGTTGTTGATTTCTAAGATTAGAGAAGAGTTTCCCGACCGTATGATGGCCACCTTCTCCGTAGTTCCGTCGCCCAAGGTTTCGGACACGGTTATTGAGCCCTACAATGCTACTCTCTCCGTTCACCAATTGGTTGAAAATGCCGACGAGACTTTCTGCATTGACAATGAGGCATTGTACAATATCTGTCAGAAGACCCTTAAGTTGCCCCAGCCATCTTACCACGAGCTTAATACCTTGGTGTCTTCTGTGATGCTGGGTGTGACCACCTCTTTGCGTTACCCCGGCCAATTGAACTCCGACTTGCGTAAGTTGGCCGTGAACTTGGTTCCCTTCCCGCGTCTCCACTTTTTCATGGTGGGTTTTGCGCCTTTGACTTCCATCGGCTCCAAGTCATTCCGCTCTCTCACAGTTCCCGAGTTGACTCAGCAGATGTTTGATTCCAAGAACATGATGGCTGCCCTGGACCCCAAGAACGGTCGCTACTTGACCGTAGCCGCCTTCTTCCGCGGTAAGGTTCTGGTGAAGGAAGTTGAAGATGAGATGCACAAGGTGCAAGTGCGTAACTCCTCTTACTTTGTTGAGTGGATTCCCAACAATGTGCAGACTGCCGTGTGCTCTGTGCCACCTAAGGGATTGGACATGTCAGCAACATTTATCGGTAACTCTACTTCGATCCAAGAATTGTTCAAGCGTGTCGGTGACCAGTTTAGCGCTATGTTTAGAAGAAAGGCTTTCTTGCACTGGTACACCTCCGAAGGTATGGATGAGATGGAGTTCACCGAAGCCGAGTCTAACATGAATGACTTGGTCAGTGAGTATCAGCAGTACCAGGAGGCTAGTGTGGACGAGGAGGAAGATGTGGAGTATGCAGGTGAAGCTCCTATGGAGGACCAATTGGAGTAAGCAATGAGGTTTGTGTTCTTTGAATGTGTCGCCAATTCCTTTGCGAATGCGCAAACACAATTATAGGCTTGTTCCTCTTGCTCTCTGTTTTGTGCTCCCCGACGTGTCCCGCTCCCTATTAAGTCTATGAAGTTGTGGTTTTGGGATTTCGAGTTTGGTTGTTGGTATCGGCGTGGTATCGACCGCCAGTCTTGTCTTTTAATAGCAGTTGCTCCCTCTCTCACCCCCTCCCTCTTATACCTCTTTACTTCTCTCAACTCTCTTTCTCTTTGTATTCGGATTCTTATACAATTCATACCCCCTACGCCTTCTGCTATTGTAATGACAAAAGCGCTTTTATACACAAATAAATAACCCTACAAACCTGTTGGCTAAGCTTCTGAGTACGTTTTTATTTGTATCTAGTATTTATTCGTTACAGCCAACCAATATCTCGCAAGATGATACGCTCTTTGTATCACTGGAGGGCTAAAAAGCTGCGTAATGTACCTACGGGTAACCTTCCCCTGTACAACATCACGGAAATGCAATTATCTTCGATCTACAAGAGCTCTTGCTTAGTTTTGCGTGCCCCTCAAGAAGTTTTTGACGAAGTCCTTCTTGTCTAACTGGTTGTAGCTCTGTTGTTCGTCAAAGTATCTCATAACATGGCACTGCTGCTTCCAAAAGTTAACCAATTCCTGGAACTCCATCTGACCCTTCATCAACAACACATTCGTGACTTCTAAGTCGTTTACAAATCTCTGTCTCTCAAACTCCTGTCTGATCTTTGTCTTAACGTTAGAGACTGGCATGTCCAACTCGTACAACTTGCAAAACTCTTGGGAGTATCTAATATACTTGCGGTATAAATGTAATACCCTGTGCTTCGCCTCGCCCAGCGTGGTAGCACGACGTGTAGTTTCTGCGAACTGAGTGGCTATTGTCATTGTTGTAGCACTCCGTAAAACACAACCTTCGATTAGATGCGATTTTTGGTTACGGGTTAAAAATTGAAAATAACTTTTGTTTGGTTGGTTGACTGCACAAAGACCAGCGCTACCAACTAAATATTTGCTTCATATTCTACAACTTGACCAACGCCTGCTGGATCTCCTTGAGCAAGTTCGCGGAGGGTTCGATGAGCTTAATGAAGCGGCACAACTCGAAGCACCAGTCCCATCTCTGAGAATGATCCAACATTGTCATGATTTTAATGATGACCTTGCTGTCCTCGGCGTTGAAGTGGTAAGAATCTGCTGTGTCGTCTCCTTCACGTTTGAACTCTAGGTAAACAATCAAGTAATTGTAACAAAGCTCCGCATCTTCCAAATTAATCAAGCGGTTCATAAACAATAATTGTGTCGTACCGAGAGCCTTGAAGAACCTCCCCCAGGTACTTACTTCTATCTTGCGCAAGCACTTTATGTAAATGCGCTCAGAATTGTCATTGATTTCAATCAATGCAAGAAGCAGTTTGAGATATTCTTTCCGATCGTCCGTTAAAAGCTCAAAGAGGAGCATCTCTAGGCAGTAGTCGTAATTGCTGAAGCAGTTGTACTTTTGCGCCACAACTTGGGCAGATAACTTTTTCAAGTCCCGTTCAATGAAATTGTTTAGTATCAACATGCGAGTAATGCTATTCTTGCACATAACGCCCCCCAAAGTACTCTTATCGATAACCCCAGTTTCTATCAAGAACAAATCAATGGATTTAAAAGGTTGTTTGGCAATTTTGTCTTGGGGGTCTGCACGGATGACGCAAAAATTGATGGGTTGATAATTATCAATAGAAAGTGATATAGGGTCGATACTGTCAAGATCTTCTTCAACTTCTCCGGGAATAAGTGTACTGCTGTCAAATGCACAGTCAATAGTCTCATCCAAGTCATATATTATTAAATTTGATCCGTTAAAGAGATTCAAATGCACAAGGGTCTGCTTTCCCAAATTCACTTCCAGAAAGTCGAACGATTCTATTCCTGAGTTTAATAGTATCAATTCATACATATTGCTAGGTTTAATGGCCTCAACCGGGGTTGCGTGTAATTTTGTGGACTGATTTTTCAACAAGTAAAACTCACCCGACGATTGCAAAAACAAAAAGTGCCGATCTTGAACCATGGAAACCTGCACCACATTGTTAAACGGCACCCTGTTTACTAAGGTAGTCAAGTGTAGTATATTACTAACTCCCACAAAGAGCTTATAAATTTTTTTGGATCCGTCGCCTTCAGGTTCTGAAACTGCAACCTGGCGGTTGTTGTCCATTTCCAAGATTATCAATCTTAAATCTTGGGTGAGCAAAACAATCTTTCCAATGTGCTCCGATAAAACAATTGATTCAACCAGAGTAAAGAGTGTTTTGAAATCGTACCTCCAGAGAACCAAGTCACTATCAAAAACAAAGTCCACACCTCCACTACCGTATTTCGAGGCTATCGTATTTAGCACAATAATTTCATCAATCAAAAGCAGTTCTTCATTTAATTTGCGATTAATGACAAGCAAGTAGCCCTTGAACCAAAAATGGTTGACTATATTCCATGATTCCTCATAGGTGTTATTAAAGTTAAACCACAAGACGTGGTTGACATTTCCTGACTCTACTCCACTAGTGAGGAATGGCGTCGAGATGGATATTTGATCTGCATATGTCACTGCAAACTGATTTGTATCACTTTTGGAGAATTTTAGGGAACAATTGAGCTTGGCAATTTTACCGTTGAAGCACTCCATGCGGTTAATCGTGTTTTTGAGCCTTGCTTGCAATGGGAATCTTGCAAAGCTTTCATCTTGGTATACCACGCTCAAGTAGTCTTTGCTGAAATAAACACCCCGCATTCTCTTCAAGATTTTAACGCTGTACAATGCCGAACCCAGCTTATTCACAATAAAAAGTTCCATAGAGTTTGGTGCAATGATAATGTGCGAGGCATGCAAAAAGTCTCTTCCACCCTCCGTGGATCTACCCAATTCATTTAATATACGCCCAGAATCAAACGATACGCATCCAAATTTTGACGAGAGTCGCCATTCTCCTGTCTCCGTATCGACAATAGTAAAGTACTCTCCACATCCTGACCACCTGATAATGCGGGGAGTAGCAACATCAGTTTCTAAACTCTTGATAACAACAAATACACCAGTGTCCTTCTCGATACGGCACAAGTCAAGCACGTCATCGTGCTGAATCAACACCAAGTCGCATTGCGGGCTGAACGAAGCCTTGAATAGGGCGTTGTCCTTGATATTCCACGAATGTAACAATGAGCCCACTGGACTAATACCCGACTCCGGCTCTGTTGCGGTTTCAAGCCGGAGAATCCACATTTGTGCTTGTTCATTGACAAACAAAAAGTAGTCTTGGTAGACATTGTAGTTTGCATACACAATCAGCGAGTTCTCACAGTTGTACCACTCGCACTCGCTAAGCTGTATTACCTCGCTTTTAAACGTCAGCACATTAATTGCCTGGAAGAAATTATCTATAGGAGGAAAACTGTTGTCAGGATCAACCCACTCTGACTTGGCATTGCGGTGGTTAAAGATGAACAACATGTGCGAATTCTGCTTGAGCCAGTACCGAGCAATACCAATTGAAATCTTGACAACCTTGAATACCAGCACCTTGGCCAGCTCAACACCGTAGTTTCCCCATTCGTCCTCAACGGCATTGTTATTGAAGTGCTCCACATTCTCAAGGTTAGCAGGCACGGGCGCTGATCCACGAACCAAAGATGCAGCCAGTATGAAAAGATTGGCAAGAGAACTTGTATTATTGGCGTTCTTTGCGAGTGGCAAGCCTGTCTGTACCAACTGATCGCGTTTGTCGTGAATCTGGTACAAGTTGGCCAGGTAGTTGACAATAACATGATAAATTATCAAATGGTCAGAGTCTGTTTGCACAAACAAGTTCACACTCGGCAGCTGCTGGAGAAGTGACAGATTTACCAGCACGTGTTTGGCCTTGACATTGACGTTCTTTCCGTGCAAGCGTACCAGGTCGCGGGTACGCGTGTGGCTGCCAATTGGGAGAAATGTGTATTGGTGCAAGAGATGCACAGAGTCAGCGGTCAAAGCCACCAAGAGCGGCGTGTGCGGAATGCAAATGACTTTGAACAAGTCAAACGCCAATGGTGTCAGCAAGTGTGGACACGAATCGACCCACACCATATCCTCCGGTCCCCGCGCTTAGTGGCAGCCAAAGCCCCAAATTTGAAAAGGCCCAACGTGTAAGTCACGTGAAAGTCGCGGGTTGCCACAAGCACCAGCTACAACAAGCGTCAACGAGCAAATGCTCTACATCTACGACAAAGGGTGTGTTTATCAATGACTTGTATTAGCCAACTATTTAGCAACCCAAAAGAATAAGTATACATTGTGCAAGAGCCGGCTGGTTTTGGAAATGTATTCCAAGATTAACGGTAAGACTTTTGGAATCTGGCTCTGGCACCACGGCCACCAAACTTCTTAGGCTCCATTCTTCTGGAGTCAGCAACCAAGAGGGTCTTGTCGTAGGCGGCAAAGATCTTCTTCAACTCGTTCTTGGAGGCCTCGTCAACGTATTTCTGAAAGTAAGCAATCAAGCCCTTAGCAATGGCCTGTCTGATGGCGTACACCTGGGATACGTGACCACCACCGGTGACCTTAACTCTGATGTCGATGTTCTGGAACTTGTCCAAGCCGACCAAGGTCAAGGGCTCGTAAACCTTGAATCTCAAAATCTCAGGCTGCACCAAGGTGATGGGGGAACCGTTCACCTTGATCAAGCCCTTACCGGCCTTGACGTGTGCGACGGCAGTAGCGGTCTTCTTCTTACCGAAAGTCTGAACAGATTGGGTGGACATGTTGCTGCGTAAAGAAGTCTGGTTGTAGAGTTGTGAAAAATTTTTATCAGCGCTAGCAAAAATTGGATATACAAGACCCACACCGCAATACGCAAAAATTGGTAACACAATCACGTGAAATACGCTACCAACTCTAGATAATGGTCTACACACGACAGTTGCAAAAAGCTCCATGCCTCAATCAGAAATTGAAAATCACCGAGTTCCTGTGTATTGAAGAACACGTGACACATGCTCATGGTTACACCAGTCTCAAATGTCCGGTTTTCGCACGTGATTATGTGACTGCTTCCTGCAAATTTTTTTTTCAGTGGTGAGCGCTCTGGGGAGCAGCGAGCCTAGTGAAAAACGGGCATCTCTAGCGACTCTTTTGCTCTTTTACCACGCAACACTCGAGATGGCTATCGCTAAGAACTTACCGTTGTTGAAGAACCACTTCAGAAAGCACTGGCAGGAGCGCGTCAGGGTCCACCTTGACCAGGCCGGCAAGAAGTCTTCCAGACGTCAGGCTAGATTGGCGAAGGCTGCCAAGATTGCCCCTCGTCCCATTGACGCCTTGAGACCCGTTGTTAGAGCACCCACCATCAAGTACAACAGAAAAGTCAGAGCCGGCAGAGGTTTCACCTTGACCGAGATTAAGGCTGTTGGTCTTTCGGCCAAGTACGCCAGAACCGTTGGCATTGCCGTTGACCACAGAAGACAGAACAAGTCTACCGAGACCTTTGACACCAACGTGCTCAGACTCAAGGAGTACTTGAGCAAGCTCGTTGTCTTTGACAAGAAGACCAAGGCTGAGGAGGCCCGTGCCTACACCCAGGTGTCGACCCCCGCCACTTTCCCTGTTGTCCAGCGCGCCGCTGAGACCGGCCCCAGAGCTGTTGTCCAGCCCGAGCAGAGTGCATACACCACCTTGAGAACTGCCAGATCTGACAAGAAGTACAGAGGTATCAGAGACAAGCGTGCTAAGGCCAAGGCTGAGGCCGAGGCGGAGAAGGCTAAGAAGTAATCTAAGTATTTATGTATGATTGCACAAGATAATTAGTACAAGATAATTAGTACATGATAATTGGTACCCAGTGATTTAGGAGACGATTGGCCTGCGCATAACTTGAAGTCGTTCTGGGTGTAGCGATGCAATCTGATGCAAATTGACAGTGCCATATACATTTGTAAAAACCATCAAGACCACAAATGCCACAATACCGTACAAAGCAGCTCTCGTGCAGTCTAGACTGGTAAACACCAGACATAAACCACATCCCTACCCTACAGAAAATCAGAGTGAATCCGTCAAATATTAATTATACACTGGTATAGGCACACCATGAGCCGCCAGCGCCACCAGCCCGCAAGCTAGCGACACCCGTACTAGCAGGCCTCTCATATACAGGTCTGCATCGCAACGACACACAACACTACCCATGTTTCCAATCACTTAATCAAACAAGCCAAAGCCCATGTCGTCGTCAGACTCCTCCTTCTCCTCCTCAGCCTTCTCCTCGACAGCCTCCTCAGCGGCAGCACCAGCGGCAGCGGGGGCAGCGGCACCAGAAGCGGGAGCAGAAGAGATGTTGAAGAAGAGCGACTTCAAGTCCTGACCCTGCAAGGCCTTGCTGTAAATGTCGGCCCAGATACCCTCAACCTCAACGTTGGCCTTGGTGGTCAAGGCCAACAACTTCTCGGCAGAGATCTCGATCTCGGAGTCGGCGAGGATCAAAGCGGCGTACGACAAAGCGGTTTCAACAGACATAACTAGAGATAATCGATTTAAGCAGGTCTGGCAGACTATTCTTAGTTGTATGCTCAAGGATACATCGCTCCACCGCTTTTCAAAACCGTACAGGAAAAAAAAACTGAAAAATCACGTGATAGGGCTTTAACCCTATTATATACTCACGTGTAAACACACGTGAATCTTCACGTGAATAGTCACGTGATACATAGAGGCGTTCATCCCTTGTTGTTGACCAACCCGTCTGGACGCGCAACCTAGAAAATACACAAAATTACTCTACAACCCTAACCAGATCACAATCACACTCTGCACAATACCGCATCTGGACTAGCTTCACTAAACTGCCCGCCCCACAACTCTACATTATCTCCGCCTCGCACTCCTCCTCTCCGCCACTCCACTCTCCGCTATTCTCCGCCACTCCCACCACCTCAACGCTCCTCCTGCCGTTCTCCGTTCTCCGTTCTCCGTTCCCCTTCCAACTTCCAACTAGCCACGCCTCCCCGCCACCCCGCCACCCCCTTTTTTCCTACTACGCTAGATTACATGCATACAATGCGCACAGGTGATTAGATCTGTGCGCTGGCTAGGCGTGATGCCCAGCCGCTGGCTCGCAGAGCCAGTGACCTGCTCTCGCTGCCCAGACAGCCCATCGCCTCGCATCAGCGGTCGCCCGCTCACAGCCTGTCATTTCACCTATTACACACGTGATAAGAAACATAAGGTATGCACGTGTGCTTGCACGTGCGACTAAGCAACAATGCAGCGATTAACTCAACCAGCAGACAATTGCCGAGACCGGTGACGTAGCGTTTCAGTTGCCGGGACTGGGCAGGCGCAGGCCGCCCAGTCCTCGTCCCAGCCAAGTATCCCAGCCGCCCTCAACCCTCTCTTCGCCCAACCTTTTCCAGGCCACCTTCCTAGTTCTAACTTTCATTCGCCACAACCTTCTCACGCCGCCCAGCCCCCAGTTTCCTCCCCTCATTTCCTCAAACTGCGTCACTGCTGGAGTCGCCGCTTTCAGCCGTTGTTCTGCTGCGGCCGCGCGTTCGCTGCAGGGAAACACGTGACTGACACGATGCCGGTTTTGGCTAATTATTAACGTGCAGCAGAGGCTAATCAGGCCAGGGGGTATAAAGGTAGCGGCTGGTCCGTTGTTGTGGCCGGCAAGGATGTTAGTACTGCTGTTTGTATGGCTCGGACTTGCGGTGCTGGCGGCGATGGCTCGCCCCGCTGCGAGCGGAGCAGATGGCAATCCGCTTCGCGGTGCCTGTGACGACCCGAACAAGCGGGTAACCAAGCGTGGTGTCGCGTGGGACTATGACAAGGACAAGGTGCGCGGAGTGAATCTTGGGGGCTGGTTTGTGCTTGAGCCGTATATCACGCCATCGCTCTTTGTGCCGTGGCGCAAGCCGAATGACGATCTGCAAGTTCCGGTTGACGAGTACCATTTCTGCAAGGTTTTGGGCCCCAAGGCGTGCCACGATCAGTTGTTTGCGCACTGGAGTAACTGGTACTCTGAGGCTGACTTTGCGGCGATGGAGCGTGCGGGCTTGAATCTTGTGCGTATTCCGATTGGGTACTGGGCGTTTGCCCCCTTGGCTGGCGACCCCTACGTGCAAGGCCAGGTGCCGTTTTTTGACCGTGCGATTGCGTGGGCACGCAAGTACAATTTGAAGGTTTGGGTGGATCTCCACGGTGCTCCTGGCCTGCAGAATGGCTTTGACAATCTGGGGTTGCGTGACACGATTGGCTTTTTGGAGGGAAACAATGTGCAGCTGACGCTCAGTGTGTTGGACGCTGTGTTTGCCAAGTATGGGCTGGACGAGTTTCAGGATGTCGTTGTGGGAATTGAGTTGCTCAATGAGCCCCTCGGACCCAGCATGGATATGAACAAGATTCACGATTTTTACACGAGCGGCTACAAGGCTTTGCGCGCTACCGGCTCCGTGACGCCGGTTGTCATTCACGATGCGTTCCAGCAGGCCCACTACTGGGACCCGTTTATGACGGTTAAGGGTGGCTTCTGGAACGTCGTTGTCGACCACCACCACTATCTGATGTTTTCTCCCGGCGAGGTTTCCATGTCGTGGCAGCAGCACGTGGACACTGCGTGCAACTGGGGCTGGAGTACGCGCCACGAGACCCACTGGAACGTTGCGGGCGAGTGGCTGGCGGCGATGACGGACTGTGCGTTTTGGCTCAATGGTGTGGGCCGCGGCGCGCGCTGGCTGGGCGACTTTGACGGCTCCGCTAACCACGGATCGTGCTTGCCATACCTTTCCATCAATAACTGGACCCCGCAGTATCGCGAGTATGCACGCCGCTACATTGAGGCACAACTCGATGCGTATGAGCTTACTGGAGGCTGGATCTTTTGGAACTACAAGTGCGAAAAGGCTGACGACTGGGACTTTAGCCGCTTGGCAAGCCAAGGCGTGTTTCCCCAGCCCTTGGCGGACCGCATGTACCCTAACCAGTGCAACTTTTAATGCATGACTATTTTGTCCTCGAGTTTTTGGGCCGAGCTCTGTGCCGAGCTTGAGCTTTGGGACGAGCGGTGGATAGATGAGGCACTATACTCCTGTCCTCTGTACCGCTCTATACCGCTATATGTGCCGCTAAAAATGACTAGCTATATGATGGCTGTTTCTATAATTTTGCCGTTGCGTGCCCATATAATTGCCGTTGCTGATGGCGTTTTGGATACGCTGGCGGATAGGAATTGCACTTGCACTTTATGCCGTATATCGCCTATTAATTTTAATATTGATTTATACAAGTAGAATTTTGGCTCCTGTGCGCCGTCTGTGCAATTGTCAGCGTGGCGTTTTGCATGCCGCCGGCTGGTGCAGACGCTTTCCGCGACGCTGGCGGCCTGCTTGCATCCGTTTCGCCTCGTTTTTGCTTGCCTGACGTCAGAGGGCCCCAGAACACCAGAGAGAATACCAGAGAATGCCAGAAACAATGCGAAATCACCGTAGCTCCTGAATCCAGACGCTCGTCTTGAGGCCTCAACTCGCTGGAGGATTGAAGGCTCCTACACGTTACGTTTGGTACCAGCCGCCCTAACCGCTCCGGTCATCACCGCGCTACCAGACCATATACTAGAAAATTGCCATCCTCCATGAGGCTCAAAGCATGCTTGCGAGGTGGTGCGGCCAGGCGGGCTTACTTTCTCGGGTTCGGACCATCTGCCGCCCGCCAGTGTGGCGTGGACAGGGATACCGGAGGTTGAGTGGACAGGGATACCGGCGGTTGAGTGGAGCAGGGGGAGGCAAGGGTGGGGATAAGGATGAGGTTAGGGTGAGGGATGGGAATAGGGTGAATGGGGATGAGGATAGGGTTAAGAATCATACGAGAGACAAGAATCTTCCTGCGGAGCGACCGCCAATGGACATTGTGCAGCGTAACCGTCTTCTTAAAGAGCAGTTGCTTTCCAAAACCACAAACTTTGTTTCCCGGCTCCATGTCCGGTTCAAGTGGCTCCTCAAAAAGTCCAACCGTCCCTTCAACACCGATGATTACTCGGCGTTGTTCTCGTGGCTAGTTATGGGTAATGTCTTGCTCTTTTTTGTTGCCACCACCACCTTCTTCTCGCTCGTTATATTGACTGCAAACACCGTCTTTGCTCAAGAGTTTTTAGCGCGCAAGTTGGGCGAGTTTATCACCAAGAATAGCAAGTTGACCGTCACCTTTGAGAATGCAATCGTGCCGGGCTGGTCAGACGGCAAGATTAGCTTCCGCAAGTGTTTTGTGAGTCGGCGGCCGCGGTCGCTGAAGCTGTTTGTGCAGGCGTCGCAGGCCGAGGCCTACGCGGCGAGTCTCTCGTTGGAGGAGGATGCGGAGGCCGTCGAAGAGGTTGACGACGGCAATTACACCCAGTTTGACTTGACGATGGAGGAGGTGAATGTGTCGCTCAGCTTCAACAAGTGGGTCAACGGTACCGGTATCATTGACTCGATGGAGGTTCGCGGTATGCGTGGCGTGGTGGACCGTCGCCACGTGCACTGGGATCCTGAAGACGATGCCACCAACTACAAAAACGTGTATGCTCCTGGCGACTTTGAGTTTGAGGACTTTAAGATGGAGGATGTGCTCTTTACGTTGAAGCAGCCTGGCGGCTTTCGTCCGTTTGACGTTGCGATATACAACTGCGAGTTGACGCGCTTGCGCAAGCACTGGCTCTTTTACGACTTTCTTAATGCCAATGTGATGAGCGGCTCGTATGACGATTCGCTCTTTACCATCCACAAGAAGCAGCGGCTGGACGACTTTGACAGGCTGGGTGGCCGCCGGACTGTGCGTGACGGCACGCTGCCTAGCCACGACTGGAAGCGCATTACCCGCATGCGCGTGGACGCCCTCAATATCGACCACTTGAATACCGGCTTGGCGGGTCCGTTTGGGTGGATCACCAGCGGGCGCGTCGACATGATTGGGGACGTGATGGTTCCCACCGACGATAGCGACCTCAACATGAGCGAGTGGTTGTCGATCATTGCCAACTCCATAAAGAAGGAGGCCAACCGGTACAAGAACCCCGAGATTGTGCAGCAGCACCCCAACCAGCATACGCGCTTAACCAGCGCTGACTACACCGACGTGCTGAAGTACTTTGTGTTGGACCTCACACTCAGGCTCAACAATGTGCGAGCCACAGTGCCGTTCCAGGCTCCCGAGTTGAGCTACATCAACTATGCGCTCATTCGCCCTATTGTGGCGTACATTAATTCAAAAAACACCCTAATTGAGATCAAGAACCGCATCGTCAAGAATATTGAGGACTTTGGCGGCTCGTGGACAGTCTACGACTCGTTGCTCATGGACGATATCCTGGAGGAGGTGTACGACAACTTTGTAGACTATGTTGCCGACGAGGAGACCAGGCTCTTTCGCATGAGAAAGGTTGGCTTTTGGTCGCTCCAGCTACTCTTTCAGCTTATAGTGTTTGGCTTGGGCGCTCTCACATAGGAAAATCGTAAAGGCATACTTGTAATCATAAATATCATGAACCTATCAAAGTAGTAAGAAATATCAATTATCAAAGGAGTAAGAAATATCAATTATCAACAGTATCCAGTATCAACAGTATCCAGTATCAACAGTATCCAGTAAAGAAATATCAAATATCATAGTGTATCATAAAGTATCATAGACTGTAAAATATCATTAATATCAGTGTCAAAGAGTAGATGTCATACAAGACATCATAATAGACACCATTCAGACACCACGACACCAGACTACAGAATACCCTACATCCTTATCATAATCACCAACACCGAGACGTAGCACGCCAAACTCACCATTGCAAGCACCGCCACCGTGTCTCCGCTAGTGCGGAACACCTCCATGTCCTTGCGCGGATTGTAGTACACGTCCACCAGGCCCGCCTTGTGCACGCCCACAAAGTAGATGATCGACCCGTACACCGTGTACACCGCCCCGATAGGAAGAAAGTCCTTGGAGAAGAGCTTGACAATCAAGAGCGAGAAGGAGAGGCACCCAATCGCGGTGCGCGTGTACGCCCCCTCGTACGTCCGCTGGTGCGCGCGAACGTCGAGCTTGTGGCCGCTGGAGAGGCCGTCCAACCGCAGCGGGAGCCGCTCGCGGGCCGGCCGCGCTCTGAGCTCGCTGGACATTGTGAGGCGATAGGTGATTTGATAGCTGGTATTTGGTAACTGGTGATTTGGCTGGGCTTTTTCGAGGGTCAAGCACTATGGGCTCTGCACGGAAACAGCACTGGTGCAGCCTCACGCTCCCGCTGGCGTTCCTCGGGACGCTTCCACGCTTCGAGAGCGTGGCGCGCGCGCGGCCAAAGCGTGTCTTGGAGACGGCGTCGCGCGGGGAGTCGCCGATGGACAGCGAGGACGGCAAGGGCGAGGCGCCGAGCAGCGCTGGCGACGCCAGCGCTGCGGGCGTCGCGAGCAACGGCCAGGTGATCAGCACGTTCAAGATCAACTCGGGACTCAAGGAGTCGTCGACGTCGGGCTTGACCATGAACAGCATCTCCAACGGGCTCTACGCGTTGGACAAGACGGGTCTGCAGTGCAGGCGCTGGACCAAAAAGCCTGTACAGTTTAAGACTTTTAGCGGGTTCAAGGTCAAGTACGTGACGTACAGGCCGAAGGTGGAGCGGAAGAAGAAGGAGAAGGAGGAGAAGGAGAAGGAGAAGGTGGAGGAGAAGGAGAAGGACAAGGACAAGAAGGACAAGAGCTTGGAGAAGGAGAATGACAAGAGCGTGGAGAAGGAGAATGACGAGAGCGTGGAGAAGAAGAGCGAGCCAGGCGTCAAGGAGGAAAAGGCGGAAGCTGCGTAGACGTTTATAGACACTGAATGAGAGCGTAGTGTTTGAGATGATGGAGGTGGGGATATATGGTATATGTGATTTACGATTGTAATGTAAAAAAGGTCACTATGGTGCGATGGGTTGTGTGCCCCAGAGGCTGGCGGGGTGTCGCGAGTGCCAGGGTGAACGCCAGTGCCGCCTCCATTGCTAAGACCTCTGCTGGAGCAGGCTCCTTGGCTTTTCCCCGAGCCAAGAGCACCAGTCTGTCTACCCAGTCCAACCATGCCATTCTGGCCAAGCAGCAGTTGTACACCACGGACCCATTGACACCAGGCTCCATCTTCTTCCTTCCCCACGGAACGCGGATATTCAACAAGTTGGTGCAGTTCATGAAGAACCAGCAGACGCGGTACGGGTTCCAGGAGGTGGTGACGCCGTTGATCTACAAGACGGGCCTCTGGAAGCAGCTGGGCCACTGGGAAAACTACAAGGACGACATGTTCAAGGTCGAGGGCCACGACCAGACGAAGGAGGAGGTGGACGGCGAGCCGTGTGCGAGCGAGGAGCAGGAGTACAGCCTCAAGCCGATGAACTGTCCTGGCCACTGCTTGATATTCTCCAAGCTCGATAGGTCGTATTCCGAGTTGCCGGTACGCTTTAGCGACTTTTCGTCGCTCCACCGCAACGAGGCTAGTGGGGCCCTCAGCGGGCTCACGCGCGTGCGGCGGTTCCACCAGGACGACGGCCACATCTTTTGCGAGCTCTCGCAAATCAATGACGAGATTTCCAACACCATCAAGCTCATCAAGGATACATATGGCGTGTTTGGGATCGCGGAGTCGAGTATCGAGTTCAATCTCTCGACGCGGCCGGAGGACAGTTTTATTGGCGACGTTGCGACGTGGGACAGCGCCGAGACGCAGCTCACCACTGTGTTGGACACGATTGTGGGCGAGGACAAGTGGCTGGTGAGGGCAGGGGATGGTGCATTCTACGGGCCCAAGATTGACGTTTTGCTTACCGACGCGTTTGGCAAGAAGCACCAGGTTGGAACGATCCAGTTAGACTTTCAGTTACCGGGCCGCTTCGACCTCAAGTACATGGGCAAGGACGGTAGCCGCGAGCACTGCCCAATTTTGGTGCACCGCGCGGTTTTCGGATCGTTGGAGCGCTTCCTCGCCATATTGCTAGACCACTACCAGGGAAAATGGCCGTTCTGGCTTAACCCGCGCCAGGCAGTGATTATCACTGTCAACGACAGCCACTTGGACGCTGCAAAACACGCCCAAGGTGTGCTTCAAGGGGAGATTATGACCGAAAACGACGTGGCGCCATTAACCGGTCACCACTTTTACGTGGACGTTGATCTGCGCAACGAGACGGTGGGGTCTCGCATCAAGGATGCATTGGCAAAGGGCTACTCTTTTATTATTATGGTTGGCGACAAGGAAGTCAGCACAAATACTATAGCGGTGCGAACTCGCGACAATCGCGCCGTGTCCACAACCACCACCGCCGACTTGTATAAAACGTTTGTCCAGCTTGAAAGGACGTACCAGTAGGGTCTTGAGCTGTATAGAGCATTTTTGCATGACTCTGTCTTGTATATACAATATTTCTTAGGACTTGCCGTATCCCCGCGACACCAAGATTTTATCCATCTCTGCCCAAAAGTCACGTACAATCATCTTGTCTCTAAACCTCTTGTCGCCTCTATCCACCTTGATCTCGTTAACATTCCAGTCCTTCACCTTTGGGGGAGTAGGGTCGCCCAGGTACGTTGCAAAGAAGCCAGCATACTTTTGAAACAATAATTCAGGGTTGGAGTACTTGTACTTTGAAAACTGCCACGTCTGCCCTGTGGTAAAGATGGCCACAACCCGATCCCAGTACTCCGGCTTGGTGAACATGTCCACGCTATCAACCACCATTATTTGCTGTGCTGCCAGGGTCAACCTGTCATTCAGGTGGTGCAACATAACCACGCCGTTGGACGGCCTCGCGCCCTGCTTGGGCTCCACAAAGTGGCCCTCCTCAAAAAACTCCTTAATGTTGCCCAACGAGAGAATTGCAGTCGAGGCTGGAGACACAATGATGATGGGCTGCTTCTTGCGAAAGCCTTCTCCGTCGCCCGCAGCGCCGTGCCGCTTATGGCTCTTGCTAGACTTCTTGAGCTGTGTAATCAAGCGCTTCGCGTCAGACACCAAGTACCCAAATTCAATATTCTTTGACCCGCGAAGCGCCGCATTATGGTCAACCAGCTCGCGCTCGTGCTGCGATACGCGCGCCAACTGCGGATCGTTGAGCGCGCCATTTGTATTTACCTCGTCGCCGCCAGCACCCGCACCCTCCCACGCCTCGCCAGACGCGGCATCGCCGTCCCTCACGAAAGCACACGAGTCCGAGTTGCCGTTGAGCCAGGTTGTCAAGTCTGCCTTCACCAAAAACTTGAAATCCGCAATACCGTGCTCCGCACACGCATTCTTGTAGTCGAGAATAGACGACTTGTCGTGTATCCAGCAAAAGACCACCGCACGCAACGTCTGCTGCTCGTCCTCGTTGTAGAACGGCGTCTTGTCGTCCAACACATACTCCGTCGCACTGTCGCCAAACCGCACATGCGACGCCTCCCGGATCGAATCAACCGGCGTGCCGCCGCTCACAAACACGACAGCCTTCTTGGAGCGCGCCGCGTCGTGCAACGCCTTCAAGGCCGTCGTCTCTTTACCGTCGCCAGCCATGGTGCAAAATGGTTATCTAGGCTTGAATTTTCACTTTTTTGGCTAGTGCTTATGGGCTTGAAGGACTGGGCCTACGACGCCAAACAGACGCTTGTGCACGCCCAGCGCCAGTGCGAGGCCGCACAGGCCACGCTCGACGATTGTGCGCGACAGTTGGGTCCCGACCTCGCTGTTTTGGCGCAAAACGGACGATTTTTGGTTGATTCCTTGCGCAGAGCCAACGATAGGACAGGCAAGATTGTGCTGCAAACGACATTGCTCGTGACGGAGGAGTTGAAGAAGGCGCGGGACGTGAACTTGGCGTCGTTGGACGAGATTGTTGAGAAGCTACGGCGCACCGCTGTGCCCAAGTTTGTGTGCAGCGAGATGTCTGGCCGGAGCGCGACGCTAGCAGACTTTATATCGGTGGACGCCACCGCCTTGCAGTCCAACGTGACCAACTACAAGCGCAACGTTGCGGTTATCGAGCACGAGTGTCTTGCCGAGCTTGCCTCCATTTCTGGAGCGTGCACCAAAATGAATAAACGGAGTATTGGGCTTGGAGCGGCGTTGGATGCGATTCCGCTTGAGGTGGCCAAGCCGTCGCTGGGTCTCGGCTTTGAAGCGGGAAACTTTGTACTGCTGCTCTTGAAGGAGAACGCGTCGCTCGCGGGCGAGTTGACGCAGATTTTGCAGCTGCTCACAAACCACTATGACCAGTGCATGCTCGCGTTGGACACGGTGCACAACGAGCAGGACTTGAGTGTGCTAGCGAGCGACGCACACGAGCTCGGCCAGATCCGCAAGGACCTCGCGACGGTGTGTGAAATCATCAGCGTCAACCTGGCGCGGGCAGCGCGGTACGTTCAGCAGCGCGAGCCAGCATTGCGGAGCGTTGCCGAGAGCGCGCGAGACGAGTTGGAGCGGCACCGCGCGGTGCGCGTGCGGTTGGTCAAGGTCGCGTCGGTGTGTTCCGTGGCGCTCAGCTCGAGGCACTGCCAGCCCGAGTACGGTCCCGACCTCGACTCGCTCGTGAGCCACTACACCAAGTTCTTGAACGTGTACCGCAGCCACTACCTACAGGAGCTTCACCGGCAGCAGTACGCGTACCCGCGCCAGTTTTTAGAGCGGCTACAGGCGTTCTTGCACGAGGAGTTGGCGCAGCTCCAGGACGAGGAGAGCGTGCGCCGTCAAGCGTGGCTCGACCGGTTCGGCGAGTACATTCCCCAGCAGTTTGCCTTGGCCACGGAGCAGCCCCGCGTGCTCGAGGTTATCACCGCAGGAGTCAATGTCGAGGAGCAGACGCCAGAAGAGGAGGTTTTAGAGTTTCTACGCAGGGTCAATCGGGCATAGGATAGAGAACAGAGTGACTAGAATGCAAGGACTGGAAGACTAATGCAAGGACTGAATGAAGAATAATGCAAGGGGTGGCGACCATGAAACAGAAGACCGAAGCAGGAGGCAGAAGACCGAGACAGGAGGCAGGAGGCAGAAGTCACCATACAGCTAACTAAAAAACCAGAAGTCACCATACAGCTTACTTAAAGACCAGAAGTCACCATACAGCTAACTAAAAGACCAGAGGTCACCATACAGCTAACTAAGACCAGAACCAACGAGAACCAACCACCACGACCACCACCAACCACCGGCAACCTGCGACTCCTCAAGTTTAAGAGTCGAGGAGGGCCCTGACAGGTGGTGACTAAGCAGGTATTTCAGTTGTACTTGTACAAGAGTGCAAGCAGTTTGAGTACAAGCCAGGGTTACAGTGAGGGGCACAGCCAGGGTTACAAGTCGCAGGGTTACAAACTGTTCGGGCACAAGCCGCAAGGAGTGCAAACCTGTTGGGTATAAAAAGGCCGCGTTTTCCTTGGTTTGGAACCATCCGCTCCTTCATCACCGAGGTTGAGCCTTCACTACATTCTTACTCTTTGCATCGCTACTTGGTTGCTCCAGACACAGGCTACGCAGACCACACCGAACATGTGTGGAACCAAAAACATTTCTCAGCGCGAGCCTCTTGAGGCTCAGTGCCACTGCAAGATTTCGTTATGGACGGAGGGTGACGTCGCGGCGGTTGATCCAGCGGCCACGGCGCCGTCCAGGGCGCCGACGACCGAAAGGACTGCTGGCACCATGGGCTCTGAACTTCCTGGGACCATTGGTTCTGAAAAGACTATTGTTCCTGGCACTATTGGTTCCGAAAAGATTGTTCCTGGTAGTTCTGAGCAGGGTCCTGGTAGTTCTGAGCAGGTTCCGACTACGAACGTTCCTGGCTCTTCTGGGAAGAGTGCATCGCCTATCGCATCAGGCTCGCCAGGCTTTGTATCGGACACGGTTCGGATGCCGCGTCCCAGGGTGCCGACGCCGCCAGAGTCGAGGGCCGCTACGAGTCTTGCCGATGGAGATCTCTTTCGGTGGCCTATCTCGATAGAACTGCCGCCCCTGGTGTTTCCACAGCGCGGTGGAGAGACGGTATCGCTCTTGCTGCGTCCCGTGCAGACCAACAACTTTTACGGCAACATGATCTTGGGCAACCAGGATAACCGGGTGTGGACCCAGCCGTACAGTGTTGCGTACACCAACGCGCGGTTTACGGGTTTGTCGGTGTTCCACGCGACGGACAGCCAGCGCGTGTTTGGTCCCGGGAACCCCAGTCGGTTCTTTTTCCATCCCGTTGGCGTGGACGAGTTGGTGCTTGGTTCGCACGACTTTGACGCGAGGACCGCGTTTAGTCTCTGCGAGCATACAAAGTTTTCTGTCACTTCGAGGTTTGAGGCTCCAGGGTTGGGCCACATGGACTGTCCTTTGGTGCAGGGAATGGGCTTTGTGACTGCAGTCTACCAGGACTTGATTCCAGAGATTCACTCTGCAGTGGGTTTCCGCGGCGTGGACGGGGTGCCTTCTCCCCAGCCCAACATTATCAAGTTTAGACTCCGGTTGCACAATGACGCGGTCTGGATGATGTATGTCACCGTGCCTCCGGGCCAGTCGTTGCGTTTCAGGCTCCAGGACGAGCACACGCTCATTAGTTCCAATGCAGTCTCTGGCGCTGTGATTCAGGTGTGCCGAGGCGAGGAGGAAATCTACGACCTAGCTGCCGGTTGCTACCCAGTACAAGCAACCGTACAGGCTTTTGCAGGGCGTGGTCAGGGAACATACTCGATATCGTACAAGGTGCATGGAACATCGCTCTCTGGCTCGACAGTGATGTTTCTCTTGCCGCACCATGTGGAATCGTTGCTGAGGGTTTCATTTAGCGCTGTACGCAAGTTTGGGCTCACGTCTACTACCAAAGGGCACATGACTGCAATATTGGCCAATTCTATTGAGATGCTAGAAACGTTGCCTCAGGACTTGGGATGGGAGCCGTTTTCTACAATTCCAAGACTGTCGGCTAACTATACACCCAGCGCGATAGCCGCCATCACGGCAGCTGCCACGGAGGAGGTTGAGCACGATGTATTCCAGAACAGCGCCGTTGACTCCATGTACTCGTCAGGTAAGATTTTGTGCAAGTATGCATTGATTGCGTATACGACCCATTTTATCTTGCGCAACCGCGAGCTTACAAACATCATTCTCCCCAAGATACAGGCATCTATTGAGCGGTTTGCAAATAACCGGCAGCCAGTACCTTTGTTTTACGATCTCAACTTTGGCGGAATAGTATCGAGCGCTATTGGCGGTGCAGACTTTGGTAACGGCCACTACAACGACCACCACTTTCACTATGGCTACCACATTTATGCAGCGGCTCTCGTGTCAAAGGTGGATGCCGATTTGGGTGGCCTGTGGCACTTTTTGGTGCGGGATTGGGTAAACACCTTGGTGAGAGACATTGCCAACCCCGTGGCTAATGATCCCTATTTTCCCTTCTCCAGAAGCTTTGACTTTTACAATGGCCACAGCTGGGCCGGCGGCTTGTACGCCAGCGCAGACGGCAACAACGAAGAGTCCACGTCTGAGGACTTGATGCATGTTTACGCGCTAAAGTTGTGGGGAAACGTTTCCCACGATGAAATGATGGAGCGTCGTGCCGACTTGATGATGTCGATTATGAGACGCAGCTTCAACAACTACTTTTACTACTTGGACTCCAACCGCGTGCAGCCCGCTGAGTTTATCGGTAACAAGATATCGGGCATTTTGTTTGAAAACAAGATTGACCATACAACCTGGTTTGGCAATAACGAAGAATGGATACACGGAATACATATGATGCCAATGTGTCCCGCGCTTTCCTGGGTGAGAGGACCGCAGTTTGTGGAAGAGGAGTGGCGACAGAGGATACAGGACTTGGTCTTGGGGGTGAATGGTGGCTGGCGCGGAGTGTTGATGTTGAACTTGGCCTTGTTTGACCCCACAACCGCGTACCAGTTTTTTGCAAACAGGCAGTTTGATCTCAGCCACCTCGACAACGGGATGCTGAGAACATGGTCGTTAGCGTACTGCGCAGGCGTGGGTGCTCGCCTGTGATTTAACGGGTATACTAGGTAGTTTTGTAGGAATAAGAATTGTTAGTGAAGACGCGTAGATTTTCAAGCAGTATTAGCACTAGCCCATGGGCCCTTTAGTGTTTAAGACATCGAAGGAGCTCAGCGAAGAGCGGTATGGCAGGGGCGACGGCGATGGAGGTCTGGGCGCTCTGCAGTCGATGAGCATGGCTGGCAGGGCCTCGATGGGGAATGGGGGCTACGATGAGTACGACGATGAGGACTCCGATGAGGATGGGAGTATGAAAGATGATAGTGACGGGAGTATACAAGATGATGCAAGCATAGACGAGGGTGCGGAAAACACTGCCGGGTCGGCTACGCCACCTATAGTGCAAAAGTACGGTATAGGTGCGGCTTTGATGTTGAAGATGGGGTATCGAGAGGGCACGGGTTTGGGAGGCGGTAACCGGGGTATCGTCAACCCGATAGAAGTGCGACAACTTCCTCGCGGTGCGGGTATAGGCGCTGCGCCAGAAATCAAGCCCCATCCTCGCAAGACGAGGATTAAAGCTGAGCCGGTTGGCGTTGGACCGCGACACGCGCTTTACGACTTGATACAGTCGCTTGAGAAGCAAAGCGTACCCGTGCCACTAAAATACAAGCACATGTGCGACTCTCAGGAGGAAGAGGTTACGCAGGAGACTGTCGACGCGCTAGCGGAGTATGGACGCCAGTACGTGGAGTTGCTCGAGCTGGAAAACTACACCAACCTACAGATTCTGCAGTCCAAGGCGATTTTGGAGAAGGAAGAAGCAGAGATTGCAGCAACACAAGGCGTATTTAAAGTGATTGATGAGTATTTGGGCGGAGAACTGGCCAGTGTTGTATTACGCAAGCTCTCCCAGGCGGAGTACCAAGCGTGCACGCTGGTGGCGCTGGTGTTTGCCAGCATTGTATCTCGCGAATTGGAGAGATTTGGAATAGTATTGAGTGATGTGGAGGAGGGAATGTTGGAGAAGGAGGGAGTGTTGGAGAAGGAGGGAGTGTTGGAGAAGGAGGGAGTGTTGGAGAAGGAGGGAGTGTTGGAGAAGGAGGGAGTGTTGGAGAAGGAGGGAGTGTTGGAGAAGGAGATAGAGGATAAGGCAGAAGAGAGTGAGCATACAAAACAAGTACAGCCCATGGATGAAAAGACAAAGTTTGCAGAATGGATAGGCTTGTTCTCCAAGCTTAACCGTCTGGGCGAGAATGCATTGTGCGAATACGATTCGGTCATTTACCCGTACGTTGCTAAGCATGTCCAGGAGTTGTTGCCGCTGGAAAAAGTCTTGGATGTGCTAGACTATGTGTTTGAAAATCCAGTCTTTGTAAATCCCGCCCTCGCGGTGGAGACAAAGCTTGCGCGGGAGATTATCATTCCCCTGCTTGCTGAATTGGTTCGAGACTGGGATCCGCTAGTCGATAGCTCTCCCACGGTCATTATTGACTACATGGCGACGTTACTGCTAGACACTTCTATTTTCGACCCTATTGCAAAAGAACTTGGACAAAAGTACTCTGACTGGATGGACTATGGGAACCAACTGAGTTTCTGGCACCACCTTTCCGATTCCAAAAATGTATCTGGTAAGAATACCAAATCTGAATTGAATCATGTCAAATCTGAATTGAATCATGTCAAATCTGAGTTGAACCATTTCAAGCAGTGGACAGATGTGCTTGAGCAGTGCCAAGTCAAGATTCCATCTCTGAATATTCTAGTTGGGTCCGCTCTACACTTTGTGCAATATTCAGGCGACTTTGATGCCGACTCTACAAACTTGGCCCACCTTCTACTTATCCACGACTCCTTTCTCACGCAAAGACAAGTGGAAATTGTACTACAATTTGCATTCCTCAACCCCTGGTTCGCTCACCTAAACACCTTGGCAGACCTGGCCCCGCAACTCATCTTATCGTGGATACAGCGCTGGTATTCGCACTTTGTAACCATCTCGACTGAAAACATTCGCGAGCTACTAGAATGGTACCTCAACCAGGCATTGGCATGGTTGTCCCAGTCCCCAAGTGAACTTTCAGCTAACCAGGGATCCCAGTCCCCAAGGGAACTCTCAGCGAACCAGAGATCCCAGTCCCCCATTGAACTTCCCGCCATCCAAGGATCCCAGTCACCAAGCATTGAAAAGGTGCTTGAGGTTGCGCTAGAAACTGACACAGTACAAGAACCCAGTCCAGCAAAAAACGCGAATGGCTTGGCCTCTGCAGACTTGCTGGTCTCCTTTAAGGACGTTGTATCGCGCTTTTGCACTGATCACGGTATCCTCATGAGCGCCACCAAACGCACAAATCCCCACGGAGGCCAAAATCTCTACAAGTTGGAGCTGGATACCAGCACGGTGTGGTGCTACATCGACGGCGACTGTCTCTGGGCCGCCAGATCGCTGCAATTGCAGTACAAACCGCTCGCGCTCGACGAGCTCAAGACTGACTTGGTACAGTATTGAAGCATGGATGTAGAAACAAAATTTTGGCTACAACTCCACAACTACAACCATGCTAGCAACCAGTCGGACAATCGGACCAAGAGCCGGTCTCTTGCTCCGTAGCCAGGCGAGCTACTCTATCGGACTGAGAGTGTCCAACACTATGCGCGAAATCGGCGACGAGAACACTGAAATCTCCAAAAAGACCATGAAGTACATGAGACGGGCCGGTGCCCTCTCGGTGATGTTTGCAATGGGGCTGGTGGCGTACGCCAGCTTGGAGATATCGACAGCAAAGGAGGAGCAGGTCATTTTCGACTTGACGAAGGATCTCAGAGATGAGAAATGAGAAGGAGGTGGAGGTGAGGGCTCAGATTTGAGCTAAAGAGATGGAGAAAGATGGAGAGGAGAGATGGAGGGGAGAGAAGGAGATGGAGAGAAGAGAAGGAGATGGAGAGAAGAGAAGGAGATGGAGAAATCAATGATCCAGCCTTGAAGATGTAGACGAAGAGTAAGAGAGACGGACGTCTTTCAGTATATAGTCATCGCTTACTAAGCACCTAATATAGAATGGGAGGCAAAGAGCAAAGCGTCTTACTCATCACCAACATGTTTAGATCCAGTGTTAGACGTATAGGAGCGAGATCGTTCTCGACTCAGGGCCGCGGGTACGTGCGCGCTGGTGCGCCTCTCCTGGTTGCCTTTTTCGCCACTGCTCTGGCGGTGGCGTTGTGGTCGGTGACCCACCAGGAGATTAGGAACGACGACGCTAGCGACCAGTTGAGGTCGAAAGTGAAGACTGTTGTCCACGATGGCGTCAGCGGCGCTGGCGAGGCCGTCAAGGATGCTGTGAGCGAGCTTGGGGCGAAGGCCGAGGAGCTTGACTTGGCCGGTGCTGTTGAGACCACTGTTTTGGAGGTTGAGGGTGCGGCCAAGGAGGTTGCGAGCGCTGTGGAGGGTGCGGTGGATGGTTTGGTCGGCGAGGATGGCGAGGATGGCCAGGCTGCGGGTGAGGAATCGGGCGAGAGCACTGCGGAAGCTGCGGACCAGGCGGGCGCGTACAACCCTGAGACCGGCGAGATCAACTGGGACTGTCCCTGCTTGGGCGGAATGGCCGATGGCCCGTGTGGCGAGGAGTTCAAGGAGGCTTTTGCGTGCTTTGTCTACTCCGAGTCTGAGCCCAAGGGAATTGACTGTATCAAGAAGTTTGAGGCAATGAGATCCTGCTTTAGGGAGCACCCAGAACACTACAAGGAGGAGTTGTACGACGATGAGGCGGAGGACGTGCCTGCGACTGAGAGCGAGTCCAAGGCTGAGAGCGAGTCCAAGACTGAGAGCGAGTCCAAGACTGAGAGCGAGTCCAAGACAGTGGAGACTCCGACCGATGCGTAACCAGTCGAGTCCAGTAACGATGCTTAAAATGTACATAGAAGGAGCAAAGACTAACTATTGGGTATATTGTAGTGCCGAGAGCCGGAGAGCGGAGGTGTAAGAGTGAGTATGCGATAAAATCTAGGGATATCTAAGGAGTGAGTATGCGATATATCTAGCGATATATCTACGCTGTCTGACCTGTTATCCTCAACCTGTAATCTCCTGTGATCTCCTGTGATCTCCTGTGATCTCCTGTGATCTCCTGTGATCTCTACCTGTCCAATCACTTCTCATCACTTCTCACTTCTCATCACTTCTCACTTCTCATCACTTCTCACTTCTCATCACTTCTCACTTCTCATCACTTCTCACTTCTCATCACTTCTCACTTCTCATCACTTCTCATCACCCTCTAATGCTAAACCTCACCAACACTCTAACAGGCACACCCATTTGCGCCCCGAACCTCGTCACCAAGGTCAATGTCAAATCCCTGCATCCGCACGATATCGGGCCGCTCTCCCTTGATGATCCCCAAGCACGCTGCGCGCGCAAACACCTCCTGCACGCGGTCTAGCCGTTTGGACGTTAGCTGAATCACGTCCAAGTGCTTATCCACAATGTACGGGCCCAACCCCATCTCGTTTAGGCGTTCCAGCACCTCCTCCGCCTCGATAACCGCGTCGAGGTCGCACTTGTTGCCCACCACGATCAACCGCGGCGCCGCGACCAAGCAGTGCTGTATAAACTGGCGCCACCACTGGCGCAAAGCGAGAAACAGGCTATAGTTGGTCACATCGTAGACCAACACCGCGACGTCCGCGCCGCGGTAGTACGCCTGGGAGATGGCATTGTATCGTTCCTGGCCAGCAGTGTCCCATACCTGCAAATTCACCAGCGTTGCACCACCGCCATCGCCATCGCCCCCATCGCCAATATCAATCGTTGTAGTGAGGTAGTCGCCCCCAATCGTCGCCTTGTACGCGTTGCTAAAGACGTGGTGCACAAACTGCGACCGTAGACACGTCTTTCCCACCCCCAGGTCCCCCAAGAGTACAACCTTGATGGTGGGCGGAACCATTACTGTTTAATCTTCAATTTCGCAAATCTCTACACACGCACCCACAACAATAGATAGCGCATACCGCAGCAGCACCTCTACGCCGCTACAAGGACGGTGCCAGTGGTGATGGTCAAAAACGAGAAATACGAAAAAGGCTCCAAATCTGACGAGAGCGGTCTCGTTGGAATCGCACGGCCCGCAGCATTCCAGCGAGACTGCCCATACCGCCGTACGCCCGCTGGTGCGCCAGCCCTGCCGGCATTCTAAAACAATACAAAAACCCGCTGTAAAAACCAAACATTTTATCAAAGCAAGCCAGCACACCATGAAGATCTACTACATTGGAATCCTCAGAAACAGCGGCACGACGCTCGAGCTCGCGTCCGCGCGCGACTTGTCGCTGTTCTCCTTCTTCGAGCGCACCGGCGTGTCGCAGTTCATGACCTTCTTCTCCGAGACGGTCTCGCAACGAACGCCAGCGGGCCAGCGCCAGCTGATCGAGGAGGGCAACTACGTGGGCCACACGTACTCGCGCCTGGAGGGCTTGGCGTGCGTGGTGATCACCGACAAGGAGTACCCCGTCCGGCCGGCGTACACGTTGATCAACAAGTTGTTGGACGAGTACTTGAGCGCACACCCCGCGAGCGCGTGGAGCAGCGTCGACGCCACGTCGCCTGCGCTCGCGTTTGACGGCTTGGACAACTACTTGAAAAAGTACCAGGACCCGACACAGGCGGACTCGTTGATGAAGGTGCAGCAGGAGTTGGACGAGACCAAGATTGTCTTGCACAAGACGATTGAGAGCGTCTTGCAGAGGGGCGAGAAGTTGGACTCGTTGGTGGACAAGCTGGAGGCGCTCTCAACCAGCTCTAGAATGTTTTACAAGCAGGCCAAAAAGACCAACTCGTGCTGCGTGATTGTCTAGAGTTCCTTCGCGTTTGCACGTCCCTCTTCATTCCTACACCTTCCTTCTCTGTATGGTATGCCATGCTATATATATTCCAAATCCAAATTCAAGACCGCTAGCAGTACTCAAATGTCTATGTATGGTGGACGCATTCTACTTCGCCGTCTCCTCGGCCAACCTCTACTCCATCGACGCTCTAACGGCCTCAAACGCCTTTGAAAGTTTTCTTCTGGCGCCAAGGGCGACAACGCCCTTGGCCTCCAACTCCTCGCTGCTCAACATAACCAACTCGCGCCACGGCGTGTCGCGCAAGCAGTCTGTGTACTTGTGCAAGCGCAACAACTTTAGCCATGCCGGGATATTGTTCAACAAGTCGGGGTTGCACACGTCAGCCGGCATCAGCGTGCTGGCGGCAAGGTTCAACTGGGACGCCGACAGATTGTTGCTCGCCAACGCCGAGGCAATGCCAGACGCTGCGGCTGCGCCGCCAGCAGCTTGCAGAGTATTTATTCCTGATAAATTCTCACTCCGCAATGCCAGAAGAGGCTCCGAGCTAACCTGTCTCGGCTTGGGCGCGGTGCCCGCGAGGGAGCCTGCGCCTGAGCCCGCAAGACCGCTGGCTGAGGGGCCCTGTGGCGCCTGTGCGGCCGCAGGCGGCCGCGCAAGCGACACCGGCACCGAGCACGAATTAACGGCGCGGTTAATGTACTCGTCAAACTTTCCCGCCTGCTGGTAAAAGCCGTGGTGCCGGCGGTTGGAGTCCAATGCAACGCGCGAGTTTATAGTGGTCAATGCGCCCAACTTGAGGGCATTGTGCGCCGACATGTCCAACGAGTCGTCAGACGTTGTTTGTGGCTGGTTGGACAGCCGATTGAGGCTGGATGAGTGGTGGGGCTGAAACTGGAGGTGGCCCAGTTGTCCCTGGCTATGCGACTGCCCAAAGTGTGAGCCCAATGGCGAATTGTTGGCGGCTGCCAATTGCAAAAAGTTTGTCTTTTCATACAAGTGCTGCGTGGGCAGCTTGGCCCGCTCCAACGGGGTTGAGTTTTGGGGCTGGCTAAAGCGAATGGCGGTTGGGTCAGCCGACTTTGGCCGATTTTTAGGGTCAAACAAGTGCAGGCCCGCCGCCAATGGATTGCGCACCTTTGGTTTGGGCTGGTGCAACTGTGGCTTTTGCTTTTGCAGGCTGCCGTCCAAGCTGAGGCTGTCCATGTCGGCATACATGTCTGGGTATGCAGCGCTCGATGAGGGCGCTGTGGCATAGGGCGAGTCGAGGTACAGGCGATTGTACTGGCCCACATCCAAGCGCGACTTGAACTGCACTAGTATATCCAACGGCAAGCTGTTGCACATGTAATTGACAAAGGTTACGCTGTCGGCGGGACTCAAGTTTTCAATCCAGCCCCTAAACACAGCCAAGTCGGCGTAAATTTGGGCATTGTCAAACGGAGCGCTGTCAAAGGATGGCGCGCCCCCCAAGGTGCTGGCGAGCCCGTCCCGACCAAAAAAGTTTGAAAAGTCATTGGCCAGCTGCGGACGCGTGGGAATGGGCGCCAGCGGCGCTGGCATAAAGTCCAGAGCGTCGGTTTTGGCGCTGCCGCCATTTAGAAAGATGCCCGACTTTGATGCAATTGTCGCGTCGCGGAGCAAGCTGCTTCCATTCAGCAAGAGCTCGGCATACAGCTGGCCCAGCGCGCTCAATGAAATTTGGTTAGGGTTTTGAGCCGATGGCTGTTCGTTGGACCGGCGTCTCGACGCGTCAGCATCGGCGTCGGCGCTGGCGCTGGCGGCGCCCTCGGCGGCGCCCTCGCTGGAGGCGATTCTCTCGCTCCCGTTGCACAAGTCCAAGTCCAAGTCCGCGGCCAATGTTTCAAACTCGTGCTGCAAATTGTACCCAACGCTCTGCTGCCGCCCCGAGTGGCCTGCAAACGCTCCCGCGGCGGCCAGCTGGTCCAACGGCGGCGGCGACAAGAGGATTGGCCGGTGGAGGAAGGAGCTGTTTGTCGTGCTGGTGTCCATGGTGACAGCGTCTGTGTAAGGAGTGCCCATACGTGGCACTTCTAAAATTTTTCAACAAAAAGCGATGAGTGTGCGTTGTATTGCGGTTTGGATGTTGTTGCAAACCCGCCCAAAAAACGTTGCCGCTAAAAAGTTTGAAGAAAAGGTGAAGGTGATGAAGGTGAAGGTGATGAAGGTGAAGGTGAAGGTGATGAAGGTGAAGGTGAAGGTGATGAAGGTGAAGGTGATGAAGGTGAAGGTGAAGGTGAAGGAAGGCGTAGATGTAGATGGAGGTGTAGCTGTTGGATGCTTCTTTTCCCCGATTTTTAGCGAGCGATTGACAATCTGATTGTAAAGTTGGTGACTGAGACACGAGAACGTACCTGAGACACAGACTAGTTGACTTAAAGGAAGACTTGACTTTAAACGAATACTCGACTAGCGGCTCAATACTCGACTAGCTCAATACTCGACTAGCTCAATACTCGACTAGCTCAATACTCGACTTGACTTATTACAATCAATCACAGACAAGACTGTACTGGTGAGACCAGCTAGACACCGACTGACTGTAGTAAAGAGTAAATTGATGCAGGCTAATCACAAACAACCTCGCTCTTTCTTCTCTTCCTCCTACTCTTTTAAATGATTTATGGCATTGTAATGTAGTCTATACTGGATTTTAGTGCATTTGTTTGGGGTGCGGAATGCGAGGTTTGATGCTGCCACATGCCTAGCTGCTCAGCTGAGCACGCAGGATCCAAAACGCCTTGTTCTGGCGTATAATGTCCTTTGCAAACACCAACTGCGGAAGAAATTCCACAATGCTGTCAAACAAGTTCTCTGCAAACGTATTGAGAAAGAAAATCTGGCCCTTGTGGAGGTCTGGGCGCCGCTCCAACATATCGTCCAAGAGCACGGGCACGGCGTCATAAGATGCGGGAATCGCCGCCACTGGGGCGGTATGCTGTGTAAAAAGTTCACTCTCACTACTTTGGCTCCTCTTTTGCTCAAGGTGCTGGTCGAGTACCGCCATCTCCTCAAACTCGCGCGCCAACACCATCGCCCACTGGGCGGAGATGCGCAACGGGCGCGACACGTTGGAGATGTCTGCACACTTTATCAAGAGGGACAGCAAGAGGCGCACGTCGGTGCTGGCGTGCGTGTGCATAATGGGTGAAAAGTTGTGTGATTCGCAGTCGTGAGACAACGGCGCAAGCTGCTTCAACTTTGTCACATACTCAAAGTGCTCAGCCATGTCGGTCGCCAATATGCTCAGCGCGATAATCTCCTGGAGCTTAATGTCGTCGCACGCAACCGCCGTGAGCATCCCGGGCCAGTTGACGCGGAGAATTTGGTGGATAAACACCAGCGAGTGGTATGACTCCAACACTGACCGGTCATTGTACAAGCGCGCCGTTGGCGACGCGTGCTTAACCATAAACACATTGGTGACGCCGGGATGGCCCAAATCGTGACCCAAGGCGGTGACAACGAGGCCAAACGTTTGCATCGCATTGAGGGCGGGAGCGTGGGCAGGACACTCCTTTAATGGAAAGCCGCCAGTTTGGGGAGCGACATGCAAGCGACTGCACCCCTCGTATCCAGCCGTTTGGGGAACCAAGAGGGTGGGGCCGTCACAATCTGCGAGCGAAATCTCGGGTCCGTCGGGCAGCCACTGCTCAAAGCCTTCAAGACAATTGAGCCGCAACAAAAAGTGAAAGCACGCTTGCACCACATCCACGGCATGGCGAAAGTTGTGAAACGGGTTGGCATTGACGTAGCTGTTGCGCACAATCAAAACGAGCGCCCAGAGCTCGGCATCCAGCGGTATACTCGAAAGTCCAGCTACGCCGCCATTAATCGATAATTTTGCCTGCTCCTTGCGGGCTTGTCGCGCCGCAAACTGTAGCATCACGTATGCGCAATAGGCCAAGTCGTCGTTTGACAATTCGTGGGCGGGAAACGCCCACGTTCCGACGCAGCGACACAAGACCGCCAAGTGCTGCGGCAGGCTGTCAATCAACAGCAAGTCGCACACTTCTGCAACCATCATCGCCACCAACTCGCGCACGCGCACCACCTGCAGCGCCGACATGGCCGCGGACTGGAGAAGCGTGCTCGCCATCGTTGTGCCGTCAGTCTTGACAATGCCCGACCACTCGAGAATCGCCTTTACCCGCGACGACGCCTGCGCGTGGAGCGCCAACACGCGCTCCTCGGCCGCCGCACACTGTGACGGCGTGATCACCAACAAGTTCAACTGTACAAACAAATAGTGTAGCAAGAGGCGCTGGTCCTCAAGCGAAATCGATTCAAGGCCCGCAACGTCCAGCGCTACAGCGCTGGACGGCTGCGGCGCGCCCTCGGGCAACACAACCACACACGCCTCGATCCGGCTCTCGCGGTTGCCCTTTCTAAAGAGCATCCGCACAAGCTCGCAAAAGCTCAGCACCAGCACAATGCTCACATTGGCGCGCGCCCTGCACCGCTCAGCGAGCACAGCCACAGCGGGGTCGGTCACAAGCAGTACAAACTCGACCATCTCGACAACAATCTCCAGTATCGCACAACGTCAGCTCGTCCAAACAAGCAGTACCGTGCCAACTCCGTGATGGCGTAGCCTTCAAGTTGATGACTTTCTCGGGTTTTGCTGTACAAACATCCAAACTGCAACGTAAACGTGGAACAGGGTCACTTGGCTGGTTGAGAGCGACTGAGACGCGGTGAGACGGCTGGAACGGCAACGTGGAGACAACGTTGAGGCGGCGACGGCGACGTTGAGACGACGACGACGGCGACGTGATTGAAATGTGAATGGCGAAATGAAATGAATTGGACGGGCGGCTAGTGAATTTCAAATTGGAGCTCAGCTTGCGTTTATGGCCGGTGTATGGTTTGATGTGGGGAAGGTGGGTGGAGGTGGGTAGAGGTGGGTGGAGGTGATATCTCTATGTCACTGTTGGCTGCACTCATTCTTTATTAATTTGATCCATTGACTTGTCATTTGTCATTTGTCATTTGACATGTATTGACATGCAGTCATCCTTGCCATAGTACTATATCTATTCATTCTGGCATTCCGTTCCATTCGTCTTTGACTGATTCTGTCTTGATCTCTTGTCTTTGTCCTCTCACTCCTCCTCTCACTCGCTCTTCTCCTCTCACTCGCTCTTCTCCTCTCACTCGCTCACTCACTCACTCACTCGCTCTTTCTCTCCTCACTCACTCGCTCTTTCTCTCCTCACTCACTCGCTCTTTCTCTCCTCACTCACTCGCTCTTTCTCTCCTCACTCACTCGCTCTTTCTCTCCTCACTCACTCACTCACTCCCGCACCACCCCCAACCAAACACCCACTATAACCACCAATACCCCCACCACCGCATACCTCCCCCTATGCGTATCCACCTTGGCATCGTGCTGCGCAAACCGCGCCGCCACCCGCTCGAGCGCACTAACCGTACTGGCCATCTCCCCAGCCATGCTCTTTTTACTCTGTGCAATGTGCTGCTTGGTTTGCTGTAGCTGTGCCTGGAGATCCACCAAACGCGTCCCGAGCTGATCAAGCTGCTGCGCACACTCACTGGCATCCTTCATAAAACGGGCCCGGAGCCCGCTATGCTTTTGCTCGAGATCCTGCTCAAGCGCCAGCGCCTGTAGCGAGAGACTGCTCAAAAACGTTCGCACTAGCGCAAGGTCCAGCGCGCCACGGGCGCGCTGGACCAGCGGCCGCTGCATCGCGCGATTCACGCCATCTAGCGCCAGCCGAATGGGCTCCGCGGACCCCGCATCGTGGCCCACCGCCATATCCTCAACCACCTGGTCGAGATTGAGCGCGTGCCGAAGCACGCGCGCATAGTCGCCGCCGTCGTAGCCCTCCTTCGCCGGAACTAGCCCGCCACCACTCACCAAAGCGTCAAAGTCGTCTCCATCGAGGTGGCGAAGCGGTGTACGCTCACTAAACCCCAACTGAATGCTCGACGCCAAGTTGGGCACCAGAACTACCGCACCAGACTCGTTGAAGGCGCTGTAAAACTGGTCAACGAGCCGCTTCTTGTTTGCCATGGGTGTCACGCCAGGCGTGACACTGGGCGTCACGGCCCCACCCTCCTCGGCCTCTTCAAGCGCCCGCGTCGCGCCAGGCGACATCGCCGGCGTCCGCCGCTGCGACGAGAAGCTCGGCACCGTTCGCCGCGGCGTCATGGGAACGTCGCCGTCCCGCACCCCGTCACGCATAAACCGCATGTTGTCGTCAAAGCGGTCGTCACGGTGGGTGTCACGATGATCACGGGTGTCACGATGATCACGGGTGTCACGGGTGTCACGATCAACACGGTCATTGTCGCGCACGTCGGGGGAATGTGCCGCGGAATGCACGGGAGAGTGTGCCGGCGGATGCGCAGCGTCTGGAGTCGCCTCCGCGCCTCTCGCGCCCCTCTCGTCACACCGCTCTTCGCCCACGCCAGCCATGCTGCGCCAGAACCGATCAGTACGATTGTTTTTCTAACTACACCTATTTTGCAGCCGAACCGCGACCGCCACCGCCACCGCTGATCAACGCCAACGTCTCGGGCGCGACAGCGACGGCGGGAAGCGCGCGGACGGCCGACGACGCCGATGACGCCGCCGACGCCGCCGACGCCGCCGAAGGCGGCGGCGGCAAGAAGCCCACCGCCACCAAGTAGCTTATATAGATACCCATTTGCTCCTCGTCGACGCCTTTTCCAGCACTCACGTCCTCGCCCAGCCACGCTGCGTCCGCCCGGAGCGACGCGGCAGCATTCGCGTCGTCCAACTCGGGCGCCTTGGTGTCCTGCGGCAAGTTGTCCAAGACAAAGTGCAACAACGGAAACAACGCCGAGTCGTGCTCGCCCCCGAGCACGAAGCGCTCCAACAGCACGCGCCACAACGGGTAGTCGGTGGCTGCGAGCGCGTAGCCATAGGCGGCGAGGGTGTGCAAAAACGCGGCAAAGCTTATTCTGGGGTGCCCGGTTACGTGTGCCACCGCGAGCTCGTCGTCCACGGGCGGGTGCAACGCGGTTGCCACCACGACGCGCGCAACGTGGTCGACAGGCACCATGTTGACGTTGTTGGTGATGGTTGGGTACGCTCCGATCTCGGCACAGCCCTTGAGCATGCGCAACAAAAAGTCGTCAGTGTTGGAGGCGCCCGTTTTGGAGTAGCCCGTCACGTAGCCTGGGCGGGTGATGGCGCCGCGCAAGCCGCGCAAGCCGGCCTGGCGGACAATGTACTCGGCGGCCCACTTGGACTGGCCGTAGCCGGTGCCGAGTCCGGTGCTGGAGCCGTGCAAGCTGTCGGACTCTGGCACGCCGGGCTCGCCGGCGGCGACGCACTCGTCGGACAAGGTGACGTAGTGGCTGGTGTCGAGCGCGGAGGTGGAGGACACAAAGGAGAAGAGCTTGGGCTTGCCGGCGGCACACAAGTTGAGGACATTGACGGTGCCAATGACGTTGGCGTCGCGCAAGTGCGCGTAGGGGTAGACCCAGTGCACAAAAGCGCCATTGTGGATGACAACGTCAACCAGGCTCGCCAATGTGTTCCACGCATTCTTGTCGAGGCCAAACTCGGGCTGGGCCAAGTCGCCCAAGACAACCTCGATGCTGCTGGTCCACTCTTCGTTCCAGATGCCATAGGTTTTGCCGGTTTGGCGCAACCTGTCCATGCCCTGCTGCGCGGACGCGGCGCGGACGTGGGCATACACCTTGACGGAGGCGTTTGGGCGTGCAGTGAGCAAGTCGCGGACAATGAATGCGCCCAAGAAGCCGGTGGCGCCCGTTACAAATACATTGATGGTTTTTGACGGGTCGAGTTTCGGGGCCAGGGGGTAGCTGGGCCTGAGGAGGGACAGGGCAATATCCTTTGCGTCCTGGGCATAGTCAACGACTTGGGTGTCGTCCACGTCCTCCTCCTGGCTCTCTCCAGTGGCCAACTTGACCTCGTCGCCCTGGATAAACTTTTCCACCTCTGCGGCAAACTCCTTGAGGGTGGGGTTCTTAAAGATGACGCCCAACGGCACCTCGACACACAACTTGCGTCTCAACTCAAAGATCATTCTCGTGCCCAAGATGGAGTGTCCGCCCAAGTCAAAGAAGGAGTCGGCGCGCGAAATGGATGCTGGGCGGCTAGGCAACACCTCAATCCATAACTCCTTGATGTCCTTCTCCAACTTGGAGAGGTCTTCGGCCTCGCTGGTGGCGCCCGTCTTGCCAATCAAGATGGAGACGGACTCCAACTGGGCGGTGTCGGGAAACGGCAACTTGGGCTTGTCCACCTTGCCGTTGGGGTTCAAGGGCAACTTGGTCAATGGCACAATCATGGTGGGGATTGCGTACGACGCGAGTCTCTTTTTCAAGTGGGCCCTAATGTCCTTGATTAACACGCGGTAGACAACCAAGCCCTGCACGATGGGATCGTCCTGGGCGTCCTGGACGTCCTCGTCAGCGTCAGACTTGAACTGGGCCAACTCTGGCAGGTTCTTTGGCACAATGTACGACACCAATACCGGCTCCTCGTTCTTGTCCCTCTTGACCAAGGTTATGTTCTCGCGCACCAAAGGGTGCTGCGACAAGTGGGTGTCAATCTCGCCCAACTCGATTCTAAAGCCTCTAATCTTGACCTGGTCGTCTGCTCTTCCACAGCACTCGACATTGCCGTCGGGGAGGTAGCGCCCCAAGTCGCCGGTGCGGTACAATCTGTCTCTGGGGCCTAGCCAGCCGCTCTCTCTCCACGTTTCTTGTGCGGTTTTATTGGCCTCGTCCTTGGCGACCCACGCCTCTGGATCAACATACCAGTTGGTTACAAATTTCTCCTTGTTGAGGTCTGGCAAGCCCCTGTATCCCTCCGCCAACCCGGCAGCTCTGACATAAATCTCGCCAACTTCTCCCACGCCACACGTTTGAGAGCGATCGTTCCTGTTAACCACCAATAATTGCACATTTTGCATGCCGGTTCCGGCTGGCATAATGTCCTTTAATGTCTTCAAGTACGTTGGGTCAGCCAGGCGACTCTTGACCTCAAAGAAGGAAACCGATCTCTGCGTCTCGGTTGTGCCGTACATGTTAACAATAAAGACATTCTCTGCCAAACTCTGTAAGCGCAAGCAGTCTCTCTTGGTCAAAATGTCTCCGACAAAGAAGGCGTGGTGCAACGTTGGGATGGCTGTAGTGGCTTGTGCACTCAACAACTGTCCCATTGCAGGCGTCAAATGAGTTACAGTCGCGCCATACTCGGCCATCCACTCGGCCAACCTTCCTGGAGTGCCAATGTCATCGGCAGTGGGCACCAAAAGCTGCGCACCCAAAAACAACGGAGTGAACATGTCTCTTTGGATAGGATCGTGGGCAATGCCGGAGAGCATGGTAAACTTGTCGTTACCGCTCAAGCCAAACTGCTTGGCCATCCACGGGAAGTAGTACGCCAACGAGTAGTGGCGCCCCAAGACACCCTTGGGAATACCCTCTGATCCAGAAGTGAATGACAATGTAGGGTTCGAGTCAGGACCGCACACGACACCGGTTGCTTGGTCCTTGAACTTTTCATACGCCGATAAGCAGTCGCCAGACTCTCCTTCGTGCGTACCGCCCACCAACGATCCATCTTCGTTGATCTTCAACTGCGGAATGGTAGTTATCACATCCAACTCGTTTGCAATGTAGTCCTTGACCAACGGGTCCAAGGTTCCAGCCTTTTCCAAGCCAATCAAGCCCTTGGGCTTGGCAACCATGAGATAAATGTTTTGTCTCGCTGGGGGGTATGCGGGATCAATCACAGAGAATGTCGCGCCAGCCTTCAAGACTCCCATCACCGCAACCATCAAGTCGACACCGCGGTAGGCGTAAATCATCACAATGTCACCCTTCTTAATGCCGGTGTTCTTCAAGTAGTTGCCCACAATGTTGGAAGCCTGGTTTATCTGTCTATAATTGAAGGTGCGAGTCTTGGTGGTGGCATCAAGAAACGACTTGGTCTCAACCACGCAGTTTCTGTCGGGATGGCTCGCCGCGTTGGCCATAAAAATGTCCTGGATCGCGCCCCTGTACCCAGCCCAGTCCAAGTCAGAAGTAGGGTCAGGCAAGTGGCCAGTCTGTGATCCGGTTACAAGGCTAACCTTGGTGATGACGGTGGAGGTGTCCAAAGAAACGGCGGTGAGAAAGCTCGTAATCTGCTCGCCCAAGACAGCAATTCTCTCACTCTTGTACAACAATGAGTTGTAGCAGATGGTAAATCTGCCCCCATCGACAAATACCGCCAAGTCACGGGTAGAACCCTTGACGGACGTGGATAAACGCTGGTTAGAGTTTGCGTGCTGGTAGGAAACACGAAATAAGGCCGGAAAGGTTTCCAACTTCTTAGCCTCCTTGAGTCGCGCCGACACCTCGCTCAATGTCGTATAATTAATGTTGCCAAAGTTGGTTTGGTACTCCTTGCTTACAGCTGCCTTCAATTCCAGAAACGTCATTTCGGGAGTCAAGTTCGTCCTCACAATAAACTCTTGGCCGGACACATCCTTGTCCGTGGCAATGACAATGTCGTCGTCGCCTGTCAAGCGGTAGATCAAGGCAGTGAATGTGGCCAAGCCAAACTCAAAGTCGGTCAGAGCCTCGGCCGGTAAATCAAACGAGTACGTTGCTTCCACAGCTCCATCGTTCGCCGGCTTCAAAAAGTCGTGCGGCAAGACGGAAAGCGTTGGATTGTCCAAGTAGGACAGCCAAAAGTCAGACATTGTCGTCTTGGTGCCTGGTGTCTGATTGTCTATACAAGCTATAGGATCCCTGAGTACTTTTTTTTTCAGTGACTCAGAATGGTCACGTGGGCCAAAGCTGGGGAAGAGCTCTGGCTAGTTCATAAATAAAAACTGAAGGTCGTCCGGGGTCAATCTGCTCACGGCAGCGTCGTCGCTGTTGATGGTGGCGTGTATCATGTTGGCCTTCTTTTCCTGCAACTCTATAATTTTCAGTTCGATGCTGTCTTCGATACAGAATCTTGTAATTTTGATGGGTCTCTTTTGGCCAATGCGGTGGATTCTGTCCATAGACTGCCACTCCACGCTTGGATTCCACCACGGGTCCATCAAGAAGACCTGCGACGCCTCGCACAAATTAAGCGCGACACCTCCTGCCTTCAAGGACACTAGAAATACTTCCACAGAAGTGTTTTCCATAAAGTGTTTGATTGTATTGTCACGCTGGAGCGGTGACATTGAGCCCTGTAGTTTCACAGTCTGGAAGCCGGCGCGTTTTAGGCGCCACTCTATTAGGTCGAGCATAGAGGTGAACTGCGAGAAAACAATTGACTTGATGGTGTGGCGATCAGATCTCAGTTTGTACAACTCCTCAACCAACGCTTCAATCTTGGTAGACGAGCGCCAGTCTTCTCTGTTAGTGATACGGTTCACGATTGATGCCTTTGAGAATAGTTCCTCGTCCACCTCTAGCTGGGGCTGTTCCAAATCGATGGACAACCCAATGTGGCACACAGGGCACTTGAGGGACTTTTCATCTCCTCCAAACGATTCAATGTATTCGCGAATGCACATTCGGCAGAATCTGTGATGGCACTTTGATTCTATAGGCTCTTCCGCCTCCTCGCTGCACAATTGGCACAGAATGACGCCTGCAACGTCTGACGACACCTGGTTTGAGCCCACTCGGCGCAACACCAAGTCGGGGTGGTCGGCCAACTGGCGCATACGGGTAATCAAGGTGAATATATTGGCATAGTTGTTGAGGACCACACCATCGGAAACAAACGCATTAAACTTGCGTTTGGAGTCGCTGTAGAGAGATGTGTACAAGTCCTTCTCCTCTTCGTTAAAGCGGTCGCGCCTGATTTCAACAACTCTGGGCGGCAACCCCAAGTCATCTGCGCGCTCAAGCTTTGTCCTCCGCAACATAACATTATTTAAAAGGAGCCTCAAATTCATAAAACTGGTTTTGCCATCGCCCTCAATGCCAAATTTTTGTATATTCTTCAACATAAAGTGGTTGAAGAAGCTTGTGTGTAACATGGGAGAGTGGCCGCAGTCCGCGCAGTGCCGCCAATCGGGAAAGTTCCAGTCTTGGCTCAGGCAGGGACACTTGGTGCAAAAGTAAAGATGAAATGGGGTAATCTTTAAAAAGCGGATAAGAGAGTACATCTCTCCAATCCGATTCTGCAATGGGGTACCCGTCAAGCACCAGCGCTTGTGCGTCTTGAGAGCATTACTCGCCTTGGCTGTGCCCGAAGTTCTATCCTTAATATTGTGCGCCTCATCCAAAACTACCCTGTAGAATTGCAATGCGTGCAACGGCAGCTCTGCTTTCACAATCCCATCCTTTCTTTTGAAACCATACCGCTCTTTGCGGTATGACGACTCCAACACAGAGTACGAAGTTAAAATAACATCATACTCTTCAAGTTCCTTCGCGGAAGACGCACGGTTAGCACCGTGGAAAAGAAGCACCTTTAAGCGGCCGGCCGTTGTGTGCTTCTCAATCTCATTCTTCCACTGCATGAGCGCCACAGTGGGACCCACTACTAAATTGGGCCGCTTTGTAGTGTCACTCATAAATAAGGCAAGGGTCTGGATGGTTTTACCCATTCCCATCTCGTCTGCCAAAATTCCCCCGCCAAACTCGCCATCCTCCTGTTGACAAAGCCAATTGAGACCCTCCAACTGGAAAGGCAAGAGCTTCACCGACATGTCGTCAGGCTGCTGAGCACGCTGCACCGGGATCTTGTCTACCTGCAGGAGATATGGGAATACCTCCTTCAATTGAGGATGGTGCTCGTACAATTTATTCGTGGTTCGCGTAAAGTACGGTACCTTGGGTTTGGGGGGCTTTTTCTTGCGCGGGGCCCTAGGCTTCTTTTCTGTCTTGGCCTTGGTCTTGGTCTTGGTCTTGGCCTTGGTCGAGAGAGAATCAGCATCTTCTCGGTCGCTCGTATCCTTGTCTGATAACTCAATCGCTGCAGTCGCAGACGACCCGTCAGCTGCACTGCCTTCGTCAGACTCGTCCAATACGAACGCCTCGTCGCGGGACGCGCCATTACCAGTATCTTTACTCCGAGTCAGACGCGTTTGTCGCTTTCCTGCCAGAGGAACGTCTTCCATCTCGACATCGCTATCACTATCCCTATCTATCACGGCTCTGCGACGCGTTCTAGTCGTTGCCTGCGTCCGAGTCTTGCGGCGTGGGCGAATATCGTCCACAATGAACCCGCCGCCTTCAATCTCCTCGCTCGACGGATCGTCTACGCCGTGACTCATTGCCAGATGGTGCTTCAAGCATCGCCATGATTTGCTTAGTGGCAAATAATCAGTCACGTGAACCACCAGATACCGCTCAGGTCTACAGAGGAGGTAAATGTCTATAGTATCAAAGAGAATCAAAACTACAAACTACCATCGGCTCGTGATTTTGCGTTGCCGATCTCACCCATCTGGGCTGACTCGGTTGTCCGGGGTTGTACAGGGTCCTTTATTTGCAATCAGGTGAGTAATCAGGTCTTGTCTGACCATGTCTTGACCATGTATTGACCATGTATTGAGAGTTCTGAGTATGTCTTGAGAGTTCTGAGTATGTCTTGAGAGTTCTGAGTATGTCTTGAGAGTTCTGAGTATGTATAGTGTATTAATGCATTGTTTGATTAGATGTTACCGCTAGCATTAGACTTCTCCGTTCTCTCAGCGTCATAGAGGAACTCAAAGTAGGACTTGTCGAAACTGTGCACTCTAATGAAACCATCTTCTCCGCCACTGCTATATCCCGTACCGTCCGGGTGGACAGCAATAGTGTTCAAAGGACCAAAGTGACCCTTTACACGGCCAATCTCGTCTTCGAAGATCTTGTGGTAGAATCTGGCCTCAAACTTACCCTGCGACTCAGCGGTGGTGGTGACGCTTGCCGCCTCCTGACCTCCGCCCAAGACGACAAACTCCTTGACCGGTGTGATGGCGGCGGTGTTCATAGGAGCGTCGGCCTTGTAGATTTTGAGGAGTTTGAACAGGTCAACGTCTGTCAACGCTGCACACTTGTCTTTACTGGAGGTGATAAAGTACAGTCTGTCCTCAAGACAAAACTGCACATCGGTGATAGAAAGGTTCTTCTCCTCGTTGCTAAGTCCGTGTGCCTGCAATGTAGCCAAGCGCTCACCGGTCTTGGCGTCGTACTTGGACACGAACCCGTTGTCGTGGCCAGAAATTATGTAGTCGCCGTTGGCGGACCAGCCCGCCACTGTGGCCTTGGTTCCCTCGGGGTGAGTCTCAATCACCAACTCGGGCTTCACCAGCTGCGTGCTCAAGCTCGAATCGTCGTGGTTTATAGGGAAAACGGAGATGGTTCCAATGTGACCCATTACCTGGTCAGCAATGGCCAATAATCTCTTGCCATCGGGCGAGAAGGCGACGCGACGGCACGGGGAAGGCAGGTCCCACGTGAAAATACACTTGCCGGTCTCAACCTTCCACAACTTGATAGTCAAGTCACCACCGCCAGTAACACACAAGTGCGTGTTGAGGTCCACATCGATGGACCAGATCAGGCCCTGGTGGCCTTCCAACGTTCCCAAGCGCTCGCCGTTGGAGGAGTACCAGATGGACGCAGCATTGTCCTTCGACACGCTAAATAACAAGTCTCCCTCTCTGTTGTACTTCACTTGCGTCAAGGAACGCTCGTGTCCCATCAACTTGATCGGCCTCATCCTGATGTCTCTGGTTAATAAGGTCGCTGTGGTCTTCCAACCACCTTTAAATTTTTCACTTTTTTTTCATGATGCCGTCCTGCATGTGTCTACACGTGACGTATACAGAAGGATTAATCATTTACTGCTAAGTCAATTGCTGAGGCGGTAGGGATGGTACGTTGGAGGGGGGTTTAGTATGGAGCTGAAAAATAGGGCACTGCTTCCCCTTTTTTAGGCGGAATTTGGAGTATTATTGGTTAAGAGATGTTCAGGAATTACCAGAATATTCAGGTCTCTCGATAGTCACAAGACGTCTGATAGTCCCGTCTCCCACTGTCTCCACTATCTCCACAATCTCACACTGTCTCTCATTCTCCCATTTTCCTTCCCCCTTCTCCCCTCCCCCTCCCCCTTCTCCCTTCTCCCTTCTCCCTTCTCCCTTCTCCCTTCTCTCCTCCCTAACAGATATCCTCTATAGGGGGCTTGGTTGCGTCTGGCGCACCGTACTCAGTCTTGAGCTTCCGCGTGAACAACTCGTAGAGCCACTCCATGCACACTCTGGTGGTTGATGGATCGTAGCGGCCCTTGCTCATCTCGTCGCGGATAAATGCGTGCTGCGCGTCGTTGATCTCGATAAACGTCATATCCGTCTCGTTGCGGCGCATGGTCGCTCTGATCAAGTCGCGGCCAGCGGGAGGTACGTGGTTGTCCTTGCACCCGAATATCATGATAATCTCTCCCTTGATCTCGCTCGACCGCTCGAGCGAGTCGTCGTTCTCGCCCTTGCCAAGCGCGTGGATATGGATATCGGTCGCAAAGAAGCACACGCTCGCCAACACACGCGGGTCAAACGCGGCCCTAAACGCCAAGTGGCCCCCAAGACACATGCCGGTAGCTCCAATCTTTCCCGTGCATGTGGGAAGCGAGCTCAAGTAGTCTACCGCCAACTTGTTGTCCTCGTCGTACGACGCCAACTCCTTCTCCACCTTGTAGCGGTTGCCCTTGTCGGTTCCCGCCACGTCGTACGGCAACGCCTCAGGCCCCTCAAAGTTGTGGTAGATTGACGGACACACCACGATGTAACCCTGGCCAGCAATGTCCTTGGCGAAGCGGGCCACCGGGCCCGTCACCTGGTAAATCTCCGAGTACACAACCACGCCCGGAAACTTGGCCCCCGAGAAGCCGGGGATCTGGGGGTGGAACGTGTAGAGACGCATCGTCGTCCCGTACGACGTGACAACGTCGTGGTGGCTCTCCACAATAAGCATGGTGTTGGATTTTTGATCTACTCCGAAACGCTTGAGCCTCTTTAATCGAATTACTCTTTGTATTCTTCACCTTTATCTTCTTCGTCTTCATCATCTTCTCGTCGTCTTCATCATCTTCATCATCATCTTCATCATCATCATCTTCTTCTTCCTCACATCTTCTTCATGTATCCTCACCTTCTTCCTCATTTCTCCTCGCCTTCTTCCTCCTTTCCCTACTCACTCTTCCTACTCACTCTTCAAAGTCCTTTATTTATTGATTACAAGTCACTATACCCTACACTCCTTTGGAGCTTGAGAGTCTCGCAGGTCTGTAGAAGCTCACTTCTTCTGCTCCTCGGCTTTCCGCGCGTCCGCTGTCACTGTTAGTCTCCTACTGGTGTGCTACACTGTTATACGTACCTGCCGCCTGTTTCTGGCGCATCTTCTCCGCGTCGTTCTCCATGCGTTTCGCAGGATCGCCCTTCTTCTGCTTGGACGCCTCCTGCTGCTTCTTCTGGTTCTTTGCACGCGCTAAGTCGCGCTGGTTGCCCCGAGCCATTGTGGTGTAGTGAAAAACACTTTTGGTGTTTTAGGCATCCACAATGTACCATGGCTAAACAACTCAACGGCTACAGGCAAACAATGATTGGTCAGTCAAGACAAAGTTCAATCAAGTCTACTCTACTCTTCTCTCTACTCTTCTCTCTACTCTTCTCTCTACTCTTCTCTCTACTCTTCTCTCTACTCTTCTCTCTACTCTTCTCTCTACTCTTCTCTCTACTCTTCTCTCTACTCTTCTCTCTACTCTTCTCTCTACTCTTCTCTCTACTCTTCTCTCTACTCTTCTACTCTCTCTCTTTCTCCCTTCCTCTCCCTCTCCCTCTCCCTCTCCTCAAACCATGTATCGTTTCACCTTCACACTACATTAACTTGTCCAATCCATTACACAACAGTCTAGTCAGTCTGTATCTTATAGCGTATAATCTATACACAATCTCCATATCTTATAGCGTATAATCTATACACAATCTCCATATCTTATAGCGTATAATCTATACACAATCTCCATATCTAGCCCATCACAGAGCCTTCCCACCTGTCATTCTATCACGCACACCCGCCCATCTCCTAGAACCTTCCATTTTACTATTCTAGCCGCTACTTCTCCTCCAACTCCGTGATCAATCCGCGGTCCGCCTTGGGGTCGTACGGCTGCAACAAGTGCTTGGAAAACTTCTTCAAGTTGGAAACTCCCCTAATCTCGCACCCAAGAAGCGGCATCTTCACAACGTGGTAGTCCTCGTACAACTCCGCCATCTGCTCCAAGTACTTCTTCTGCATCTTCCACCGGCTCACACAGCGCGTGCACGGGTTCTCCGAGTCGTCGTCAAAGAGCAATTGGTTCACCACAATCGAATTCACATCCATATTGTACAGCATCAACTCCTGAATCATCCGCTCCGTCTCGTACAACGACAAAAACTCAGAGATGCACACACACACAAACGTCGTCAAGTCGGGGTTCGTAAACTGCTCGTTAACCTCAGCGACATTCTTACGCACCTCGTCGAGCTTCTCAAACATGCCCTGTTGGCTGCCTCCTGCAGCGCCCAACATGTTGATCATCGGACCAAGCTTGCCTTGCAAAGCCTGAAACTTTGTCAAGAGCTTCGTCAACGTCTGCGGCAACTGCAAAAACCGCAACGTGTGCCCGGTGGGCGCCGTGTCAAATATAATCGTCCTATACGACACCGCAGCCTCGGCTCCCTCCGCCCCTTCCGTAGACTGGCTCTTGATGTGCTTCAACACCTCCATAAACGAAAGAGCCTCGTCAATACCGGGAATCGACCCCGTCATGTCGCTCATCATGCTCTTGAGCGGGTCGTTGGGGTCGTTGTTGTACTGCAGCGCCTGCTGCTGGAGGTCCGACATGGCCGCCTCAGGGTCAATCTCCATGCACGAGAGGTTCTCCAACCCCTCCACCCGGCGCGCATCCTTACCAAACTTTTGGCAAAAGGCGTCAGACAAGTTGTGCGCAGGGTCCGTCGAGATTAACAAAAACTCATCCTTGGGGTAGGCTAGCGCCAACTGCACCGCAAGCAGCGACGACGTCGTCGTCTTGCCAACACCACCCTTGCCGCCCACAAAGATCCACTTCAACGTGTCGTGCTTCACCACAGACTCGAGCGTGGGCTCCAACTCAAACTCCATCTTGATTGGTACTGGTACTGGTACTGGTACTGGTTGGACTGGGACTGGTTCTGATTCTGGATAGACTCGATTGATACTGACGTGTCACTCGAAAAAATATAATGTATTGCGGTATGGGCCTTTTGCCGTCCAACGACGGCGGCTTCATCCAGCGCGATACAGAGGCCTCCTCGGGTGTTGTAACTGTCACCAACAGACCAGGCGGCCGTGTGCGAGCGCCCTCCGACTTTGGCGCAGTTTCTGGGGGCAAAAGGGCAAAAGGCAACACGTGCAGTACCACGTGCCAATCTAGAGATGGGATGACCTATAGTGATTACAACGGAGATAGATGCGCATACTGGCGGTATGAAGTTTGCAAAGGTATTGGAGCAGGCCCTTGTGGAGGAGGACATTCCGGAGGAGTGGGTCGAGGCGGCGATCAAGTACAAGCTGCTTAAAAAGTGTATTGGGCGGGTGGTGACGGAGCTCTCGTTTCTTGGGTTGGAGCAGAGCACGCTCAAGCTCTTGTTGGAGGACCCGAGCGGGTCCAAGATTGTGGAGCTCAACCAGGCGGACGCGACGCCGAACCACCCTGTGATTGCGGAGTACACGTTGGAGAAGGGCCAGGGCGTGCACCTGATCATCCCCACGCTCAAGATAACGGTGGACTACTCGAGCGAGTACACAGACGACTACATTGAGCAGCTCAGCGCGGAGTTGAAGCGCAATGTTGAGATTATGCTTTCGGGCGATGGCGACGGCGACGGTGCTGACGGGGCAAAAGGGGCGGCACACGCGATGGAGAAGATTATCGAGTTGAAGCGTGAGAATGACGAGTTGGTGATATCGCCCACGTCGACCAAGACGCCGCCACCGGAGGACCGTGGCGGTGCGCCGGCCTCGAAAAAGTCTGAGATTTACATCCTGCTCAACTCCGACCACAAGTTCTTCCAGATGCTTGAGGAGGAGTTGCAAAACTTGGACAACCTCAAGACGCGGGAGCAGAACAAGATGACGGAGCAGGTACAGGCGTTGGGCCAGGTGGTGGCGACGTTGGCGAACGACGGCCTGTCGTTTTTGAAGCAGTCGGACTTGTACCGCTGGCGCGAGTTGTTTAGGATTTATCTCGACTCGGAGGTGTACTTTCGGTACAATGAGACGTCGTCGCTGGCGAGCGAGCGCGACAGCACACAGATTAAGCGCAACATGAATACGTTTCTCCAAAATGTGCAAAAGTCTGGCATCTTGACCCAGTTTAAAAAGAAAAAGTCCATACTCGCATTCAACCAGTTTGTACACTTGAACAACCACTTGCTCAAGGTGTTGCAGTTCCAATCAATCAACTCGGAGGCCTTCCGCAAGATTCTCAAAAAGTTTGACAAGCAAACCTCGTTGGGCGCGCAAACCAAGTTTCCGCAGCTCGTGTCCAAGGATCACATCTTCATTACCGGCGGCTCCATCGCCCAGAGCATATGCTACATCATGCAGAGCTCCGTCATCACCCTCGTGCCGCAGTTGGACGACTACACCTGCTTAATCTGCACGTCTATTGCCTACAAGCCTATACGCTTGCACTGCTCGCACATGTTTTGCGTGCGCTGCTTGGTGAAGCTCAAGCAGCAGGGCCGCAACAACTGTCCCGTGTGCCGCAGCCCCGACGCCATCGCGTTGGCGGATCTGGGCAACATGGATGCGGACGCCATGCAGGTTATGGTGCAGTACTTTCCGCTAGAGGTGAAGGAGAAGATACGGGACCGCAAGCAGGAACAGTACTCGGCGTTCCAGGGCGGTAATGAAAAGTGTAAAATAGTTTAGGTATACATAGATCCATGGTGGCCATGAGAAGGGGTAGGTCCAAGGTGAAGGCTGAGGCCTAGGCTAAGGCCAAGGTCCACATACCCCAGATAGAAGTTCATAGATAATTGAGATCAAACAGATCCGAGACACAGATTGTCAGACGGTCACTCTAGCCAATCCAATCAATCTAGTCTGTGACCACAGTCTTTTAGTTATAGACCTTGTCCTGTCTTGTCTCCTTGTCTCTCTCTTGTCTCTCTCCTTGTCTCTCTCCTTGCCTTCTCCTTGTCTCTCTCCTTGCCTTCTCCTTGTCTCTCTCCTTGCCTTCTCCTTGTCTCTCTCCTTGCCTTCTCCTTGTCTCTCTCCTTGCCTTCTCCTTGTCTCTCTCCTTGCCTTCTCCTTGTCTCTCTCCTTGCCTTCTCCTTGTCTCTCTCCTTGCCTTCTCCTTGTCTCTCTCCTTGCCTTCTCCTTGTCTTGTCTCCCGGTCTTACCTCCTTGTCTTGTCTCCCGGTCTTACCTCCTTGTCTTGTCTCCTTGCCATTTCCCCCTCCCCCTCCTACAGACCGTCACACTCCCCGTCTATCGCCCTACTCCAACGCCGACTCCAACAAAATCTCCTCGCTGCTCTTGCCGCGCGGCGACGGCTGTCTCGGCCGCGGCTTCTTCCCAACTATCCGGTCCTCGTCCGTCCCCACCACCTTCGCCTCGTTCGCGATTCCCCCCTTTGGCGCCTCCACCATCCCTATCCCCTTCTCCCCGTTCGAACCCTTGGCCAAGTTACCCGCCAAGTCAATCTTGTCAGACTCTGAAACCCGGCCCGCCTGCACGAGGTTCTCCATGAGCGCCGCCCCAGCGCCGTCGCCCGCCGCCGCCGCCGCCTTCGGCTTCACCGCCTCCACCGGCACCACCTCGTACTCTACCGGCGGCCCGCTCTTGAGGTCGCTCGATATCCAGAGCACGCACGTTCCAAAGAGCACGAGCATCACGAGGTAGCCGCCTAGCTTGCGCCGCGAGCTGGTAAAGAAGGTCGTGCCCGCGGACAAGCCGTCGTACGCCGAGCCCTTGCGCGGCTTCATATAGTATGGACGCGGGAGACCCCCTTTGTTGTACGATCCCTGCATAGCTCTGAGTAGCCTTTGCTTAGAATTTCATTGGAATTCGCTATCATTTAACGGCTGTCGCGTCACAAAACGGTGACACCAAGGGAAGACAAGAGAAGAGAAGACAAGAGAAGAGAAGAGAAGAGAAGAGAAGAGAAGAGAAGAGAAGACGATACCTTTCGTAGTTCCTTGGTTACTAATAATGACCATTGCTATCAACGTCTGATTGCCTGCTATTTATTTATACTATATCGCTTCCTCTGTAGTGGACGCGTCTGTAGGCATTGGTCTATACTAGTCAGTATTCCAGGGTCCATATCTACTCTGACCTCTCCCTCTCCCTCTCCATCACCTAAATAACCTAGCGTGGGTCAGCGGGTCCGTACGGATCCCCGTCACGCCATCGCGCGGAACACTCACGAGCCCAATCTCCCGACGGTGCACTCCTTTGCCAATACGGTTCTCGGAGTACTCCACCACCCCATTCAAGAGAATGTTCCCAAACGGATCAATCACCGTTACTACCCCATCAAGCACCCGCAGGTCTCTGAGCGTGACGCGCACGCGGCTCCCTATAAAGCTGGGAGAAGCCGGCGCTGGGGGGACGGACGAAGGCAGAGCTGGACTCACAGCGCCTGTCGCGAGACTCATCGTTCTGGGTCTCTGGATCAAGGCGGTGTCTCTAGACCGGCGGTGTCTCTAGACTAAGCGGTGTCTGGGCCTGGCTCGCACTGCTTGTAGCCCTACACTTACCCGGACACGCCACCCTATAAAAGGGTGCCCGCTGCCCGACTTTGGGCGCCAACATCAACCGCGTATCCACTCTTTACATAGACGAGCGCAGCTTTCCGTGCTGCGTCTGTTGAAGTCCAATGGTGGTGAAAGCGCAGATTGACCATTAAGTTGGAGCACGTTTCTGGGCGCCTGGTGTTGACTAACTCGTGGAACACTGGGAATCAGTTGTGACTAAATTTGTAGTACTGTAAGATACTACGTAAGATGGACCCGCGACAGCGCCGGGACGAGTTGGCGGCGGCGTGCCGCGAGCACGCGCCGTTGTTGCGGCTGTGCGCGGTGGAGGGGAGCGTGCTCGCGGTGGTGACGGGCGAGGGCGACGCGTACGAGCTTGCGGTGGGCGCGGATGGGTGGCGTGTGGGTGGCGACAAGGGCGTGCCGGCTGTGTACGAGAGCAGTGCAGCGCTACTCATGGCGCTATCGCCGCAGTTTTGTAAGGCGTTTGGCGACGAGTTGGCGAGACGGTTAGCGTCGATCACGGAGCGGGAGCGGGATGGTCTTGAGCACTGGTTATAGAAAATGCATGATTCTTGGGTATGAGGGGAGATTGGATGGTGTAAAAGAGTAGAGGGAGAGAACGAGAAGGGGTGTAGAGGAGGAATGGGGAGGAATGGGGAGGAATGACTAGGTGTGTGGAGGTGTGGGGAGGTGTGGGGAGGTGTGGAGAGGTGTCTGTATGAATTGATCCTTTACTAGGCTCATCTATCATTACGCCTCCTTTATTCTAATTCTTGATCTATACATTCTCGCCTCTTGTCTCCTCTCTCACTCCTCTCACCTCTCACTCCTCTCACCTCTCACTCCTCTCACCTCTCACTCCTCTCACCTCTCACTCCTCTCACCTCTCACTCCTCTCACCTCTCACTCCTCTCACCTCTCACTCCTCTCACCTCTCACTCCTCTCACCTCTCACTCCTCTCACCTCTCACTCCTCTCACCTCTCACTCCTACTCTCACTTTCAACGTCTAGCGTTTATGCATCTATTTACAATCTAAGCTTTCTCGCTGTGCTTGCGCTTCACCCTAGCCTCCACATCGCCTACATCGAGCTTGGTGTTCCTGATATAGTACTGCTTGTTTCTCCCCAAGTACCGCGACGGCTTCTCCACAATCTCTATGTTGCGGAGGTTGGGGTTGAACACCGGTATGCGCACCTCGCACCCCACCTTGCTGAGTATGTTTCTAATGAGTATGTTGGTGCCGACATTGAGCGCTCCTCGCTTGATTGCAATCACGCGACCCACAACGTCTGAACGGTCCAAGTACGTCACCCGTATTATGTCGCCCGAACGGATGCCCGTCGTCGCGTTCACCAACGCACGCCGCTTGCCAGTAGGATCAAACTTGTCCAAGAGCTTGCGGTGCAAGTACTCAACCGCATCCTGACCGCCCCGCTTCTTGGGTAGCGGCTCAAACACCGTCGGCTTCACGCTCGTTTTGCTCAAAAACCGCGCTGCCGCACCAACGCCAGCTCCAGCGCTAGCACGCACGCTCACGCTGGCCAATACCCCTCTCAAGCCCTGGCTAATCATTGTCTCTCCAAGCTTGACTCGCTCAAAATTTTTATAAGATCGTGTCCAAAATTACGCTGTCGTTTTGAAATTTACGCTGTGTTTTTTGATAGTGTACATTGATGACCGGCTACAGGCCGGAGTGAATAGTGAGGTGAGGTGAAGGGTGAAGGGTGTAGGATGGTGGGGTGTAGGATGGTGGTGAAGGATGGTGAAGGGTGGTGAACGAGGATTTGTGATCAGACCTTTAATTTTCTCTAGAAGCGAGGACGTCTCTTTCTCGCGGTAAACTTGGAGTCGTGGGCCACCGTTCTGCCGCGTCTCCGCATGGTCTCCTTCTTACGGTTGATGTAATCCTTTCTCGACTCCATCTTCTTGAGGTTCTTGCGGCTCGTCGCCCTCTTTTGCGGTGCATCCATCTCGGCGCCCTTGAGGTTGAGTGAGCGCTCCGACAAACCCGCAGTTAACACCAAGTAATGCTTCTTCTTGCTCTTAGACTCGGGATCGTCCACGAGAAGACCACCATTAAAACCTGCCACCTTGGCGGCTGCGAGAATGGATTCTGTCTGGACGTCGTTCATGGGGTAAAACTGGGCCACAAACTTCCCTCCGCGGCGCAACGACGCATAGAGCGTGTTGAAAAATGTCAAGAGCCGCTTCTTGGGGTCGGCGTGTGCAGTGTCGGCATTACACAACCACTGAATCGCAGAGATGGATATCGCAGCGTCAAATGTGCCTGCTCTAAACGGAACGCCATTACCTAAATCGCTCAAGAACAAGTCGCCTTCGACGTCACGGTCCAAGCCAGTGGCCAACATACTCGGCGAAATGTCCATCCCAACCCAGTTGTACCCTTCTTCCGTGAGAATCTCACCTGAAAGCCCTGAACCACACCCTAAATCAAGCAAATAGTGCGGCGCCTCTGGGTCCAAGTTTAACAAGTCCAACGCCCTTAGCGTCATCTTCGCCTGTATATGCTGTACACGCGTGGACTCGGAGTATTTGAGCGACTCCGAGTCGTTGTAGAACACCTCTGGCGGCGCTAGCTGCTCCGGTCTCGACATGGCCCTCTAGCCTAGAAGCTCAAGGATGAGATGCCTTTTTTTAGGGTCTAGTTCCGGTAAAGTTAACTATGTGTGTCACGTGTTTGGTCGTATATAGAGAGTGGACTTGTCGCGTCTCTACTTGGAGGCCTAGAGCTCTACGAGGCTACTGTGCGACTACGCAAGACATGCCTACTGCTCGTATAGACTGCTCTTTAGCGCACGATATACTCAACGGGGCTGCCGCTGGCTCGGGTGCACCGGAAGAGTGCGCTCATTTCGTGAGCACGCCTGCGGGCTTGTGCCTTCTCGAGATACAAGGCGAGCTCAATCTTCCACAGACTGCGCCCGAGCACGCGTCACAGGTAAGCCCGGAGTATGCAGAGAACTTTATCACATTGGACGAGGTCTACCACGCGGCCAAATTTGGAAGAATAGAGTTTGACGAGCGCGACCAGTCCCGGGTAACGTTGTTTGTGGGCAAGTCACAGCGTCTTGTTGGGACACTCAAAGACTTGGATACTCCGCTAGGCGTTTTACGCATACCCACGCCTAGTTCCGGAGATTTACCGTCTACGCATACACAAGAAGGTATAAAGATCATAGATATTATTAAAAAGAAGCTCATCTTTAAGGAACGACCCCTTCCGATAATGTGATGGCACAATACACGCTGGGGTATACGATCAACTCCCTTAATTCTGAAAAAAAAGCTCTCACGTGTAGTCACTTGTGTACTCTAATCATAGTATCAAGCACTTACAGATTTCGTCTAGTTACTCTCACTCTAAATCTTTGCCCTGTGGGCCCAGCCAAAGGGTGCAGACAAGTCAAAGCTTGCCTCTTCCGTCACCAAATTCTTGTAAATGGTTAGTATGTCATCCTGACTGTAACCCAACTGGTTTTTAAAGTAGGGGACGATGCCGCCGTACTTGCTGTTAAACATGTTGATGGTAGCTAACATTGCCTCGCCTCTGGAACTAATTAAGTTTTGGAACCCGTCCTCCTCAACGGTCCAATTTTTCCTTCCCTGTGCGATCAAAGCCTCAACATCGCTATTCTCGCCCATCTTCTCCTTGAGAGTCACAACCGTCTGCATGAACTTCTTTTGGAGAACGGGGTGCTCTTTACGTAATCCCACAGTAGTCATTTCGTACTCCTTCGCAATGGTGTGGGCGTCCACGCCCAGCAACAACAAGATGAGCATACTAACTATTCCTGTGCGGTCCTTGCCAGCAGTGCAGTGGAAAACAAATGGAGTGCATTCGTCACGAACAAAGTCAAAGATGGTCTTGAAACTAGCATGGCCGTCTTCCAACATTCCCTCGTACACGTGCACATAGGTGTGCCAGCTTGTCATGAGGTTGGTGTAGCGCATCGCGATGGATATAGGCGAATAGTCGTCGTTGCTGTAAACGGGGGCGTGCACACGGCGGATGCCATACGATTCACAGTCGGTCAACCAGCCCGATTCAGCACACTCGCCGTCTGAGCGGAGGTCAAACACCACCTTGACACCCATTCTCTTCATCTGTGCTTTTCCAAGCTCTGTCACCAGCGCAATATTGGCACAGCGAAAGATCAAGTGCGGCTTGACGTAGTACTGCACCGTCAAATCCGACTGGAGCAGGAACGTCGGCTTGTGAATGTGCCATCCGCCACAGTCTCTAAAGTTGTTCACGCCATCCACTACCTTCCAGCGCGACAAGCTTCCCACATCCCGCGTCGCACTAATGAAGCGACCGAGTTCGTTCAGCGGCTGCAAAAAGTCAACAACAATTTCCGAAACCAAGTAGTTGAAATTGGCCAACTTCTTGGAACTGTCCACGGGAACACCGTCAGGATTGTACTCCTCCAAGTCCAGCGGGGTCTTGATCTTGGTAACGCCAAAAAAATTATGGTCCGCCAACGGCAACAACTCCAACCGGTGAGAATAAAGGCCCCGGTTCAACGTATTGGCGTAGCGCGCAGAGTCAGTGATGGGCACCACGGTATCCTTGAGGCCGTAAATGCTGCAAACCAGCCACTCTGGCGAAAGTTGTGCCAACGGGGTCATATCTGGCAGCGCCACCGAATCAATCTCGGACTTGGGGATTGGCACATTTTGCATCTTGCCAAACCTATAACAGAATTGCTGCAAAACGTCGCCCTCCAGCACGTCGAACCGGTCGTACACCGACTTCAGCGTGAATCTCGCGGAACAATTCACCAAGTTGGGCACAATAAACGCTCTGTGGCCTTGTCCGCGCTTCACTAGCGCATCCTGCTCCATCGCCCACAACATCATCGCTACCAGACCACGCGAGTGCGCCACAATCGCAGAAAGCGTAAACGGAACATCGAAACCGTTCCGCAGCCCGTCAGTCACGAACTCGCACGCAGCCTGTATGTCCTCCACATCCTGCTCGTAAACCCGCCCGCGTGCAATATCCGCATTGTCCGCAGAGTCGCCGCAGCCGCGAAAGTCAAACCTTAACAGGTAAACGCCTAACTCAGCCGCAAGCTTGTGGGCCAAGTTCCTCTGGTAGATGTAGTTGCGGTGGCCGCCCTGACCGTGCACAATTAACACCATCTTGGTCGTGCCAGGCGCGTACCCATCGGCGTAGGGGTTGTCCGCATCCTCAGAATGGGGAACCGCAATCGTACCCTTAAGACCCGCGCCAAATTCTACCTGCACCTCACGCGGCACTTCCACCTCGAATCTCGCCATGTCCAACAGCTAGAAAGCAAAGTGAAGAGCAAATTGGCCTCGCCGGCAGTACCGCTGCTTTTGAAGCCGGTCCCCGGACACCTTTGCGAGGGGTAAGATGGTCACGTGCTCAACTGTCACATGCCGAAATCCGGGTAATCACAAACCTATGTAGTTCTCTTTGTATCTAGCTAGAGCCGATATGAATGAGCGGGAGCGGGACGCGTACCTAGCGATAGGCAAGTCGTTGCTGGAGCGGGAGGCGCTGCTGCTTGAGGCGCAGCTCTCTGTTTTCCAGCAGGCTTTGGTGCAGTTGGCGCTGACACACGGCGACGAGATACGGGGCAATGACGAGTTCCGCCCCAAGTTTACGGACATTTGTCTTCGGGTGGGCATAGACCCGCTAGACCTCTATGTGAGCAACAGGAAGCTGCAGCCCGGCGGTTCGACGTCTGTTGCTGTCAAAATTGTGGAGGTGTGCCAGGATACACGCGGCTTGAATGGTGGAGTTATATCGGTGAAGGAGCTCTGTCTGATTTTAAACGCATCGCAGGTCCCGCTAGTGGTGGAGGAGAAGGATGTGGTGGATGCTGTGCGTGTGTTGGGCGATCTAGGTGGAGGCTACGAGCTTGTGGATGCCGACGGGCTGCAGTGGCTCAAGTTTGCGTCGGCGACCGCAGGTTCCGGTCTGGCTGCGGACAATACGGTGCAAAACGACCACAAGCGGATCTTGCAATTGTGCGGATTCATGGGCGGCTACGTTACTGTGCGCTTGTTGAACGATAACTACGGGTGGGACAAGATTAGAAGCAAATCCGTTTTGGACGAAATGATTATGAATGGAGTGTTGTGGGTGGATGCACAGGGACGCGAAAAGCGATACTGGGAGCCCTCGTGGATGTGAGTGTGTCCAGAAACTCTTGTGATTGTTTCAGATACCTAAAAGTCCAGATCAAGAATGATTATGAATGATTATGAATGATTATGAATGATTATGAATAATTATGAATGATGAATAATGAATGATTATGAATGATCAAGAGCGCTGATCTAGAGCGATCAGTTCATTCTCTTAAATTCGATTAACTGGAAACTGACAGCTGGTGACTAGTCGTCTACTTGCTGTCGTGCATTTTATTCATTTCTTTTATCCAAACGGATCTCCTATTTACTCTCGGTCTCCTTGCCGAGCTTGCGTCTCCGTTTCTCGCGATGTTTAGCATTGACCAGCTCAAACGATTCGCCCGTTTCGCGTTTTGCGAGCGGGACATACTTTGCATAGCCTCTTCCAATACCATTGCCCACATTCATAGTTCCCCCTCCTGAGGAGTGTACTACCTCGTCCGCCTTGTTCATGTAGAAGCCCTCCATCATTTGTATAATATGTGTCTTGGTTTGGAAGTCAAACACAAGGCCCTGGAATGCCTGCACGCTCTTCAAGAGCTTGCTACGGTTGGCAAAGTCGCTCTTTGACAACCACTCCATCTCGGGGAACACGCAGTCGTACAACACCAACGGCACGTCGTGTGCCATTTCGTACTGCGGCTTTGTAGGACACGCTGCAATATCCATCAAGTCTGTCACAATACTGGGCTTCTCCAAGCCCTGGCCCACCATAAAGAGCACCAGCACCATGCACCGCACCTGGTGCCACAAAAATGCAGTTCCCTTGAGATTGAGGTAGTAGTACTCTCCCGACATGTGCACAATCTCCAGGCTGATGACCTTGCGCATGTAGTTTGTGATTTGCTTTGAACCGTCGAGCTTGCAATAGTTTCGAAAATCGTGCTCGCCCTCAAAGAGCCTCGCACCCTCGCTCATCAAGTCCAAGTCCAAGTCCCCTTTCTTAAACAAGTAGCGGTAGTGGCGGTACTCGCAGCTGAAACGCGCATCAAAGCCTGGCGGTGGTCTCAAACACACAGCCGTAACGCGAATATCGTCGGGAAGGAGCGAGTTGAGAATATTAATGTATGGCAACTCCTTGTCGTCGCACGCCCGCTGCGCCTGCTCCTCGTCGCCCAAAGCTGAGCGCACCTGGAGCGATATCACCTGGTTCATTGCCGAAACTCCACGGTCGGTGCGGCCGCACCGACTAAAGTTACACAGCGTCGGTTCTGCTGAAGGAATGAGCATGGTCTTTGCCAATGCATTGAGGATCTCCTGCTCGATTGTGGGTAGCGGCGTCGCCTCCTGCTGGTAGGCCAACCCCGAATAGTTCCATCCAAGGTACGCGAACCGAAGCGCAATAGTCCGTTTGTTGTGCTTTGAAAAGTCAAACACTCCCTTCTTCTTGGAAGGAGTCGGATTCAACCTGTTGGTGCTGATGAGGGCCGCTCCAGGCGCTGAGGCAGCGCCTGGCGCGCCAGCGCCTGGCGCGCCAGATGCGAGTTTCCGCGACAAACCGTCCGCACCGTCGCCCTCCAACGCCCTCTTCTGCTCAAGCTCCTCTATCCGCTTGATCAAGGCGGCGTGCGTCCAGTCGCTGTACTCGTTTCCCGCTCGTCCGAGTCCGCGCTTCGCCATTCTGAGGTTGAAGATCAGTCGCTTCATGTCATCTCATCGCACAGGCATCGCTTTTTTCCCTGCTAGGCCGATACATCTAGGCAGATACATCTAGGCAGATACATCGCTAAACGGTAGCAGCTGAGCAGCTGAACGTGACGTGCAGCGAACTGGCAGTATTGTGATCACCATGGAGACCAAGCAGCGGTCATTGTCGTGGGACAACTTGGGGTTCAAGCTACACCCGTGGATCCGGGAAGCGGTCAAGTCGATGGAGTTCCCCACGATGACGCCTGTCCAGGCGTCGAGCATTCCGCTCTTGTGTGCAAACAAGGACGTGGTTGTGGAGGCAGTCACAGGCTCGGGCAAGACGCTCGCCTTCGTGTTGCCTGTTTTGCAAAAGGTGTCGATGCGGTTGTACGGCGATGCTGATGCGCCGGCGGACAACGACGAAGAGAGCTCACTGGTGGAGCCGGTTAAGAAGGGACACTTCCTTGCATTGGTGCTAGCTCCCACGCGTGAGCTCGCGCATCAGATCATGCTGGTGTTGGATTCGGTGTTGGCGTTTTTGCCTGACGACAAGCTCGCAATCAAGACACAGCTTCTCGTGGGGTCTCTCTCGAGCGTGAGGGAGGACTTGGACACCTTTCTCGCGGCGAGGTCGCACATTTTGGTGGCTACTCCCGGCCGGATGTTGGACTTTATGTCGTCGTCGCAGTATGTCAAGACGAATTCGTGTGAGATTGTGGTGTTGGACGAGGCTGACCGTTTGTTGGACATCTCGTTCAAGACCGATGTGGTGAACATATTGACGCGGCTTCCGCGACAGAGACGCACGGGTTTGTTCTCGGCGACGCTCTCGGCGGCCGGGGACGATATATTCAGGACAGGCATGAACAACCCGGTCAAGATTTGCGTCAAGTCCAAAAACCTGAGCGGGGTGAATAGACAGGCGCCAGCCTCGTTGCTGATTTCGTACATGACAGTGGACCCAAAGCAAAAGCTCACATTGTTGATAAAGTTGATGAGGGAGTACAAGTACAAAAAGTGTATTGTGTACTTGCCTACATGCACTTCGGTGAAGCACTTTTATGCTGTGTTGGACCAGCTAATGGACCGGGACGAGCTGGGCCGCGAGACGGACATCAAGTTCTTTTCGTTGCACGGACAGTTGACCACCAAGCCCAGGCTCAAGACCTTGCAAAACTTTTCCCTGGTGGACGCTGCGCTCTATAGGGGTGTTCTCCTCACAACTGACGTTGCGGCACGAGGCTTGGATATCCCAGACGTTGACTTGGTGATACAGCTTGATCCTCCTACAGACCCCGACGTGTTCTTGCACCGGTGCGGCCGCACAGGCAGAGCAAACAAGGTGGGTCAGGCGATTTTAATGATAAACCAAGATCTGCAAGAACTAGACTATGTCAATTTTATGGACGTTAAGGGTGTTTCCATGGCAGAAATGCCGTGTCCAGAGTTGTCCAGTGTGGAGCACGATGCCTTTCAGGCCAAGTTTAGAAAATTTATGCTTGACGACAGGTCCAGGCACGAACTCGCGGTAAAGTCGTATGTTGGCTTTGTAAAGTACTATTCAAAGCACTTTGCATCGTCCATTTTCCGTCTCCAGACATTGGACTACCTCGGCATTGCAAAAATGTATGGCTTGATGCGCTTGCCCAAAATGCCTGAAACCAGATTCATTTCGTTTGAAGCAATGCCTGAAGACGGGTGGTTGGGCGAGCCCATAGACATGGACAAGTACGCATACGCCGACGAGGCGAAGGAGTCCTCGAGAATAGAAAACTTGGAGTCTGACAAGTTGAACAAGTTGGATGCCGCCAAGCGGAGAAAGGAACTCAAGAAAAAGAACGAGTCGTGGTCAAGCAAGACAGAAACAAAGGAGACAAAGCAGGAGAGGAGAGAAAAGATGAAGAGAAAGAGGGAGGCCATTGAGAAGCAGATTGCAGATGAATCGTCCGAGGACGAGCAGACTGCTGTTGACTGGAAAGAAATTGTAAAGAGCAACAAGAGCAAAAAGCTAAAGGGCAACAGCAGCGGCATGCAAGGATCATTCGATGACTTATAACGTAACTTTATATAGGACCTAATTAACCTTCCACCTATTCGAAACGGACCGCACACCGTCAAAGACAAACAAGTTGTCTAAAGGCGTGTACTGGGCGGTTGCAAGTTTCAACACCTCCTGACTCGCAACACCGCCCATTATGCTGCAGACATTGTGGTATGAGCGCGACTGGCGCGTCAAGACTTCGTGGAGCACGCTCCTGCACGTCTCCAGAATGTCCTCCAGCGTCAAGCCATACATTTTGGCAAACACGCCCTCAAACTCAAAGTAACTGTTTGTCGAGCCGCCCTTGCTGCGGTACTCCGCCAACGCCAACAATGTCAAGTAAATCGTTAAAGTTTGGTGTTTCTGCACGTCTCCCTCGCAGCCCTGGCGCCACTCTTGCACTAGCTGAGGCGAATACGCATCCTTTGAGCCCAGTGTAACAAAGAGGTTTGGCGCATTCCTGCAAAAGGATGCAACGGATGCTAAAGACAGTTCGGTCCGGGACCTGCCAATGCTCACCAAAATAGATTCCACCTCCTGTGCGAATAGGCGCTGGTCCCTATTAGAGCGCTCGCGGTACAAGTTGCAGAGCAGGACATAGGTTTTCGTGTCGGACGTCATGTCAGGGATCGTGCCGTTTAGCGGAAGCTCGCCGTGTGCCGACACAAATGCCTCTAGCGCCTTGACAAAGACCCAAAACAAGTCCGAGGTGCCTGACACCGCAGTCGCCTCCTCGCGCGAGAAGAGCTCCTCCACCGCCAGCGGCATTTCGCGGAAGGCGCGGTGCAAGCACGTTTCGGCTTCCACAAAGTTGCTCTCCACCAGGAGGTTGCGTGACATGCCGCGTAGCACCTCCTTGAGCGAATTGCGTTCTTTGTACGTCTTGGGACCCAGTCCCCGCTCGTGCTGAACCTTCCACTTCTCCAACGCCTTGATATGGAGCACAATATACGGCACGTGGGCGTGACTGGTGTCGTCCATGCTGTCCAAGTCGATGCTATCCACAAACCTCTGCAACTCTGGCCACGGTCGCGCCACCCTCAAGTCAAACGAGCCGCCCAGTGTTTGGCCCTGGCCCTGGCCCTGGCCCTGGCCCTGTGTCTCAATCACCGTCACCGTCGGACACACTACCCGAAGCGACCCGTAGAACCCAGCCGTCTCCACCACCAAGAGCGGGATCTTGCGCCCCCAAAGCACCCCCGCAAGCACGTCCAACTCGCCCGGACCCGTCTCCGTCGCCACCACCACCGTAAACGTGTCCCACCACTCCGCCAGACGCGTCTCAAGCACCCGTGCCAACGACTCGCGGATGACGTGGCCTCTTGACCGAGGGTTCAACTCCTTGAGTCGCGCCGCAACCTCCTCGGCCCGCGACCGTCCCACGCTCTCTTGGGCAAGCATGTAGTTCGCCGCCACGTCCTCCGCGGACACGACAGCATCGTCCACAACCGTAAAGTCGCCTATCCCGGGCAAGACAACGTTCTTGAGCGTCTCCGTGCCGACAATGCTCGCCGACACCACCAACACGTGGGACCCTTCCAAGTTCGCCTGGCCGCTCGACGCCCAGAGACGGAGCTGCCGGTCGTAGCGGACCGCCGGCGCCTCAGCGTTATCGTCGCTCGCACTCATGCCAGACTAGCAAGCCTCGGCAAGACAAGATCACGCTCACGCTCAGCCGCAAAAGTCGTTTGCGAGTGCCCTACGCCACTGTGCTACTGCTACACCGCTGTCGTGACCACCAACAACGCTCGCGATCGTCCCTCGCGATCCTCCCTCGCTCGCAATCCTCCCTTGCTCGCCCGCGAAACCAAACTCCAACGCAAAACACCCGTGGTGCGTAAACTTGAGAATGCTCAGCTTAAACAGTCTCAAATTTACTCGCATCGCATCAAAAAAAATTTTCATGATAAAAGACGTCTCTTCTCGCAAAAACTGCAAGCTCTTTCCTCTTCTTCCTCCCTCACACTGGACGATGTCTGCTGCTAGTGAATCGAAATACTCGGTTGAGGTGCTTTCCCAGCTATTGACCGCCTTGAAGGTGGCCGATAACAAGGAGGAGGCTGCCACCAACGTGGCCTCTTTTTTGAACTCGTCGATTGTCGAGCACGATGTCCCTATTGAGTTCTTTGTCGACTTCAAGAAGCAGATCAACAGCAAGGACAAGGAGTCCGCTATCGCTGCCTTGATTGCGTACAAGCACATTGCATCTTCTAATGCGTTGGCCCCCTCTGTCGAGCCCTACGTTGTGCAATTGGTGACTGACGTGTCCGGCCAGTCTGGTAACAAGGACAAGGATATCCTTGCTGCCGCCTCCGACGCGCTCTTGGCCATCGCCACCGCCGTCACCCCCACTGCCATCAAGGTTATCTTGCCTTTGCTCCTTACCAGCTTGGTTGAGACCAACAAGTGGACCGAGAAGATTGCTATCTTGAAAGCTGTCTCCCAGTTGGTTGACACCGCCAAGGACCAGATCGCCTTGAGAATGCCCGAGTTGATTCCCGTCTTGTCTGAGACGATGTGGGACACCAAGAGAGAGGTTAAGGAGGCTGCTACCGCCACCATGACCAAGAGTACCGAGACCATTGACAACAAGGATATCGAGAAGTTTATCCCCAAGTTGATTGAGTGTATCGCCAAGCCCACTGAGGTCCCTGAGACTGTCCACGTTTTGGGTGCTACCACCTTTGTCTCTGAGGTTACCATGGCTACCTTGTCCATTATGGCTCCCTTGTTATCTAGAGGTTTGGTTGAGCGTGACACCGCCATCAAGCGTAAGGCTGCCGTCATTATTGACAACATGTGTAAGTTGGTTGACGACCCCCAGGTTGTTGCTCCCTTTTTGAACACCTTGTTGCCTGCCTTGAAGACCAACTTTTCCACTGTCGCTGACCCTGAGGCACGTGAAGTTACTTCCAGAGCCTTGGCCACCTTGAGAAGAGTTGGTGCCGTTGGTGAGGGTGACGTTATCCCCGAGGTTTCCACTGCCGGTGACATTGCCGTTACGTTGAATGAGTTCAACACCTTGACTGCCGACAAGAAGATTCCCGCCAGATTCGAGGTTGCGTTGAACTACATTGCCGCTATTGCCGGTGACTTGATTGACGAGCGCGACATCCAGCCCGAGTCCTGGACCCAGAACATCTTGCCCTTTGCCACCATCTTTTTGCACGAGGCTGAGGCCAAGGAGATTATTGAGGAGTTTAGAAAGAGAGCCATTGACAACATTCCCGAGCCTCCTTCCTTTGAGGATGAGGAGGACGAGGGTGAGGACTTGTGTAACTGTGAGTTCTCTCTTGCCTATGGTGCCAAGATTTTGTTGAACAAGACTCAGTTTAGATTGAAGAGAAACAGAAGATATGGTTTGTGTGGTCCCAACGGTGCCGGTAAGTCTACCTTGATGAGAGCCATTGCTAACGGTCAGGTTGACGGTTTCCCCACCCAGGAGGAGTGTAAGACTGTCTATGTCGAGCACGACATTGACGGAACCCACGACGACACCTCTGTCCACGAGTTTGTTCTTTTGGACGGTGAGGTTGGTTTGACCAAGGAAGTTGTCGTTGAGAAGTTGCGTGAGTTTAACTTTACCGAGGAGATGATCAACATGCCCATCACTGCCCTTTCTGGTGGTTGGAAGATGAAGTTGGCTCTTGCCAGAGCTGTCTTGAAGAATGCCGACATTTTGTTGTTGGATGAGCCCACTAACCACTTGGACACTGTCAATGTTGCCTGGTTGGTCAACTACTTGAAGACTTGTGGAATTACTTCCATCTGTATCTCGCACGACTCTGGTTTCTTGGACAAGATTTGTCAGTACATTATCAACTACGAAGGTTTCAAGTTGAGAAAGTACAAGGGTAACTTTGAGGAGTTTGTCAAGAAGTGCCCCTCGGCCAAGTCTTATGTCGAGTTGAGCGCCTCCGACTTGGAGTTTAGATTCCCTGAGCCCGGTTTCCTTGAGGGTGTCAAGACCAAGCAAAAGGCCATCGTTAAGGTGTCTAACATGACCTTTAAGTACCCCGGTACCACCAAGCCCCAGATTCGCGATGTTAACTTTCAGTGTTCGCTTTCTTCCAGAATTGCTGTTATTGGTCCCAACGGTGCCGGTAAGTCCACTTTGATTAACGTTTTGACTGGTGAGCTTTTGCCCACTGAGGGTGACGTTTATGTGCACGAGAATGCCCGTATTGCTTACATTAAGCAGCACGCTTTTGCGCACATTGATAACCACTTGGACAAGACCCCCTCTGAGTACATTCAGTGGAGATTCCAGACCGGTGAGGACAGAGAGACCATGGACAGAGCCTCCAGACAGATTAGTGAGGAGGATGAGTCCAACATGAACAAGATTTTCAAGATTGAGAACTCCCCCAGAAGAATTGCTGGTATCCACTCTAGAAGAAAGTTCAAGAACTCTTATGAGTACGAGATCTCTTGGATGTTGGGTGACAACATTGGCATGAAGAATGAGAGATGGGTTGCCATGATGTCGGTTGACAACACCTGGTTGCCCAGAGGTGAGTTGATGGAGACTCACTCCAAGTTGGTCGCCGAGGTTGACATGAAGGAGGCCTTGGCTTCTGGTCAGTTTAGACCTTTGACCAGAAAGGAGATTGAGGAGCACTGTGCCATGTTGGGTTTGGACGCCGAGTTGGTGTCTCACTCCAGAATTAGAGGTTTGTCTGGTGGTCAGAAGGTGAAGTTGGTTTTGGCTGCGTGCACGTGGCAGAGACCTCACTTGATTGTCTTGGATGAGCCTACTAACTACTTGGACCGTGACTCTTTGGGAGCTTTGTCCAAGGCCTTGAAGGCCTTTGAGGGTGGTATTATCATCATTACCCACTCTGCTGAGTTCACCAAGGACCTTACCGAGGAAGTCTGGGCCGTCTTGGACGGTTTGATGACTCCCTCCGGTCACAACTGGGTGCAGGGCCAGGGTGCCGGCCCCAGATTGGAGAAGAAGGACGATGAGGAAGACAAGTTTGATGCTATGGGTAACAAGATTGCTTCTGCAAAGAAAAAGACCAAGTTGTCGGCTGCCGAGTTGAGAAAGAAGAAAAAGGAGAGAATGAAGAAGAAGAAGGAGTTGGGTGACGCTTACGTGTCTTCTGACGGTGAGGACTTCTAAGTTATCAACTATTATTGGGCTGACAGATTATAAATCTAAAGGGAAACAAGAGTCGTTGCTGTCATGGTAGTTTTTTATTGTTAATTTAATATTCTGTTTATTTATTGTAGTGCAGTACTGCTTTTCGCAGCCAGTGCTTGAAACTTTGGGTGCAAAATTGGTTCTTGTACAACACTCCATGATGATCTGCGCCTTGGTTGTCCTCCTCTGGGGGGTTGTGGTGGCTGGTGGTGTGGTTGGTGCCGGGTTGAGCCCTGGTCCTGCCAGTCACGATTCTGGGCCATCACTGGACACGGGTGCGGTTGACCACAAGTATTTATGGAGCGCTTCGTACGCCCCGTATTCTGTCTTTTGTCCCTCCAAGTGCTTGTTGAGGCACGGAAACAACGTATGTATTGCCACTGGTGCTGACTAGGTGTCTTCTAACATAATTCAGCGTTTGGGTCCCCAAGAGTACGAGTATGTGCAAAATAGACAATTGCAAACCGAGGATGCGTTGCTCAACTTGTTTGAGCGGCACCGGATCCCTGGTTTCGACTACAAGTCGTTCTCGCTGTTAAAGTCCAAGGCCAGTACAGTGGCGCTTGCCATTTCTGGCGGTGGTTACCGCGCCATGCTCGTGGGTGCTGGAGCCATGAGTGCGTTCGACATGCGAACTCCCGGAGCCAATGAGAGTTTGGGGGGTCTACTACAGGCCACCACGTACATCGCCGGCATATCTGGCGGCTCCTGGCTCGTTATGAGTAATTTTATCAATAACAACATGCCGGTGCACTTTTTAAAGGACGATAAGAAGTGCTGGTCTCTCGACAAGCAGTTGCTTGAAGGCGTGGTGAGCTTTGACCCCAACGAGGTCCAGGACAAGCTAAAGATACGTGAGAAACGGGTAGAGCTGGTCACCGACTCGCCCGACAAGCTGAAGGAGACGGAGGGGGTTTTGGACTCGATTCGTCGGTACTTTCGCGGCAAGGACAAGTCCAGGCTTGTTGCCCGCACGAGTTCGGCGCAATACACGGAAGGCCTGGTTCCAAAGGGCGTACACGCAAATTTTAGTGAGCCAACCGCTAACTTGAGCTCCACAAGCTCTGCTCCCGCCGTTACAGCCTCTGCATTGTCCACGCCCTACTCGCTATTGACGAGCTTGATGTGGCCCATGTTTACCAAGTCGCAGAGCATTGACGGCATGGAGGACTCGCTGGTGAAGCGGATATTCACCTTCTACAAGGAGTTGCAGATTGAGGTGCGGAGCAAGCGCGCAGCCAGGTTCCACATCTCCTTCACCGACTACTGGGGCCGCGCCTTGGCCCGCCGAATCTTCTCAACATACGCCGGCACCCCAGGCGCCACCATTTCCGCGTCCACGAGCCTCCCGTCCTTCCAGAAGCACGAGCAGCCGTTTCCCATCATATGCACAATAGAGAGGTTTCCCGGGTCAAGAGAGACCAGCCGCAACTCGCACATGTTTGAGTTCACCCCGTACGAGTTTGGGTCGTGGGACTCGTACCTCAACGCGTTCGTGCCGACCAAGTACCTCGGGACCGCGTTGCAGAACGGGTACCCGACCCGCCGCACACAGCGGCGCGACACGTCGGTCTGCACTACCGGCTTTGACAATATTGGCTTCATCACGGCAACGTCGTCTACGCTCTTCAACCACATCTTTGTGCACGTCTACCGGCTCCTCCTCAACATCAACCTGGACGCCTCCTCCGCCTTCTCCAGCATCCTCAAGTCGTTTGGACTCAGCCAGGAGTACATGGCAACGGCGTCGCCAGAGTTCCACCCCGACTTTGCTCTCATCTCCCCTAACCCATTCTACATGGCTAACTCTACGGGGCCAGGCAAACGCATCACCAGCAACAAGCACATGTACCTCGTAGACGGCGGAGACGACGGCCAGAACGTTCCCTTTCACCCGCTCCTCAGACACGAACGCCATGCTGACCTCGTTCTCGCTTTTGACATGACCGCAGACGTCAACAACTGGCCAAACGGCACAACGTTAGCTGCCAGTCTGCGGCGGTACCACGCCAGGGAGTATGCGGGCATAGACCTTCCCTCCTTTGACTTGGACAACGGAGCGCTGGTCATCATCAAGTCCAGCTTTCCCCGCGTTCCAACAATGCGCCAGATCGTGACAAAGCGCTTGAACAAGAGACCGGTGTTTCTAGGGTGCGACTTGGACAGGGACTACCTCGCTATCCGAGACACCTCCGTCGTTCTGGCGAATGGTACTCTGGCGTTTCTGACCCCCCTGACCTCCCTGACCTCCCTGCCTCGGAGACAAGGCCCAGGCCGCCAAAATCGGCTTCCGCCGCTCTTGGTCTACTACTCCAACGCCGACTACGGCTATGACGCCAACAGGTCCACCTTCCAGCTCAGCTACAACGCCTCCGAGGTCGCAGGCATGTTCTACAGCGGCTACAACCTCGCGACCCAAAACAACTCAACCGACTTTGCAGTTTGCCTAAATTGCGCCATTTTGAAGCGGGAGTTTGACCGTATAGCTCTCGGGCGCAATCCAAAGATCGCCGCGGCCTCCTTTACCGTCCCTGGCGCTTGTGCCGCGTGCTACGACGAATTCTGCTGGCGCGCGTGACGTTGTAGCTAACAATGAAATGGCTGAAAATTCCGCCAGCCTGTACCACGGTCCCGTAAGTATATAGCTGTTTCCTTTGAGACACCGCGCAACAAAAGAGCTAGCTCCGCCGTACTCCAGCGTCCCGCGACACATTCTAACGCTGCTGGGAACGATGAGTGTCTCGGATGCTGATATGGAGGGGATGAGACTGAGCATCAATGCGTTGTACTTGCTAGGCTGCGCTGGGCTTGTTCCCCTTACGGTGCTCGGGATATCGCTCTTTTACTCGGGGATGACACAGCGGCGGTCGTCGTTGACGATGCTAGCGCTTCCAGTGGTGGTTGTACCGTTTGTGTTTGTCGACTGGTTTGTGTGGGGCTACTCGCTCTGCTACTCATCGGCCACCAACCGGTTCATTGGAAATCTCGATTTTGCTGTTTTGCATAACTTGCGGCTGTCCACCGAGCTCGTCTACAAGACGCCGCGGGGAGACCCGCCCCTCCTCTTGCATTTTATGTTTACCGGTCTTTTCAAGATTGTATGTGCCGCCGTGACGTTTCCGGGGTGCGTGGCCGAGCGGGGACGCCTTGTGCCGATGCTTGTCTTTATGTTCTTCTGGTCCGCCATTATCTACAACCCCGTGACGTACTGGTTCTGGAACAAGAATGGCTGGTTACTGGTGGAGTTGGGCAGGTTTCCGGTTTTGGATTTTGCAGGCGGTAACTGTATACATATATTGGGAGCGTTTACGACGTTGGCGTACTCGTATATTTTGGGACCGCGGAACCCCAAGATATTGGCCAACTACCGCAACTCCAATACTAGCATGATTGTGATTGGCACGTTTTTGGTGTCGTGTGGCTGGATGGGATTTATGGCTGGGTGCGACTTTCAGTTCTCGCTCAGGCCGCTCTGCATCATTTCCAACACGCTCTTTGCGGCGTGTCTGTCGGGAATCGTATGGACTACTATAGACTATTACTTCTCAATGGTTCCTTTGGCGGGAGACACTGGTGGCACTTTACTCCTGACCTTGGGATACCCCAAGGGTGCTTTGGATGGTGCAGAAACTGTGCCAAAGACTCCTTTGCCTGTTGCCAACCGCAAGATGTCGATGACATCCTTTTGTTCCGGTATAATTACTGGGTTAGTCGTGGCCACTCCTGCGGGAGGCTACATCTCTTCTAATTTGGACTTTTGGAAGGCATTTGTGTTTGGCGTAATTGGCGGGGTGGCAGGAAACTTGTCGACAAGAGTCAAGTACTTTTTGAACATTGACGATGCGTTAGATGTCTTTGCTATACATGGAGTGGGCGGAATCGTTGGGTCATTACTAACTGGAATATTTGCCAATAAACACTACCAGTCTAACGGAGGCTGGGTGAAGGGTAATTGGATACAAATTTTATACCAAATGTTTGGATGTGTCATGGTTTCAGTTTACGTCTTTGTCATGAGCTGCGTCTTGCTCTACTTGATAGATATCGTGCCAGGGTTGCACTTGAGAATCGACAAGGACTTTAATAGAAGAGTAAGGGCACTCAACTCTGCTGGAGAGCAGACACCCATCTCTGAGGAAAGCGGAAATGTTTCTGACGTTCCTGGGCCCTATGAGGAGGCAGAATTATTGGGATCGGATTCTTATGTATTTAATGGCGAGTACCTGATGGACTTTATGGAGTTTATCAAAACCTTGAATCCCCAAGATTATGGCGAAAATGAGAGTTCCGAATACATTGGGTTAGAGCCCACCTTGCCTGACGAGTCTACGACGGCTACTGGAACCGAATTGCATGATAGAAATCTAACTCTCGTAAAGCGAGAACGATGAGTGTCTATTAAAACCCACTTCAATTTCCTGTCGGTATGAACAGTGTGTATAATAATATGTAACATAAGTTTTGAATGGACATAACCTCACAAGAAGTAAAGACCACGAGACTAACCAAGCAATCTCATTGTCAACTCGAAAACGGCAAATGTTGCACCGTTTGCGGGGGCTGCCCTCAAAATAGTTGGAATGAAGCCCCTGTAGAAACCCTTGATACCATTATTCGCGAAAATGTCCTTAACAACCAGCAAACTCGACTTGTACTTGGGCAGCGCCAAAGAGTCCGTCTGCAACTTTGACTTGATAACATCCACGGGGTAAATACCAATCCACAATGTATAGCCGGATAATCCTCCAAACAAGCACAATTTCCAGCCAGGGATGTCGCTTCTCTTGAGTCCCGCGTGTTTCTCCAACTCCTTAGCAATGATTGCTTCGTACGTGGCAAAGTATATACCCAAGCCAACACCCTCTCTCACCAACGTCGGGGCCAATCCCTTGTAGATTCCACTCAACCCGCTCGACTGGTAAATCTTTTTGGCACAGTCGATGGGACCAGCAAACAACTTGTTATCGCCAGTCTGAATCTGCAAACGAATACGAATGTGTTCTATAGGCGACGCCAAGAAACCGTTCGCAAATCCAGCAACAGCACCACAGCTGAAGAAGTCTACCAATCCTAAGGGATGTCCACCCCTCTTTTGGTCGTAAAAGCGCTTCATGTACTCATTCACGGAAAATTGTACAGAAACACACGCACCAACACCCACTAAAGGAGTCAAGGTTCCTTTATAGAAGCCTTTGGGTCCCTCAGATGCCAACAACCTCTTGATCACATCTAATGCGCCGGTGTAAGTGCCCTCGGGCGCCGACTGTAATCTCACCTTGACTGTGTCAAAGGGCTGGCCAACCAAGACTTGAGCGATACCACCCATCGTCCCAGAAAACAAGTCCTTGAACACCTGGTTGTTGTCCTGCGTGAGTGGGGGCTCTTCGATGTCTAACGGCATTGCTACAGCGAGATGAGTACGTGAGATGAGATTGAAAGCCTGTTTTTCATTTTGACCCGGATCAAATATTTAAATTGCATGGGGCTACCAGCAACGCTAGATAGCCAAACTCAACTAAAGCTTAAATTTGCACGGCTGTTATCCACCGCTGGCGCTCCTTCTTTCTGCCTGTTGGCGAGAATAAACCCGTCGAATGGGTTCAATCCGTTCTTTGCAAGCGCTTGTCCGATGGAATGGACCGGTGCGGTTGCTGGTGCCGCCTTTCTAGTGCTAAACGTGGGGCTGGCGATGGATTGGGGGTTGTGCAAGTTAGAGCTTAGGAGCGGGTTTGCGCTGCCATTAAAGGCGGGTGTGTGTCCTGTAGATCCTGGTAAGGTGTCGCTGCTCGCGGCGAGTTGGTTGGTTTGGATCTGCAAGGGCCTGTATGTGGCCAAGTTAGCTCTTGCGGTGGCTGGTATTTGCATAGATCCTGTATTTGTAGGGGTTGTAGCATGTCCACTATTTGCTTGTGCTGCCAAGTTTGCTGAAGACAGAGAGTGAATTGATAAGCCACCTAAGCCGCCGCCGAGCTGGGTTGGTGGGCCAAACAAGTTGGAAACACTCGGTATCGCCAGCAACGACGGCGGGTGAGAAGCAGGGCCAATCAGCAGTGTGTCAAAGTTCATAGACTTGTAGGAAGACATGTCCAATAAGAGAGTAACTTCCTTCGTGCTCTTGGTTAGGTTGGCCATGGACGATCTGCTATCGTTCAAGATGGGCAAGTCCTTCATAATCTCTCTCACCGAAGACAAGGTTTGGATGACCGCTTTCAAAAACGAATTTGTCTCATCCCAAAACAAGCGCTTAGTGGAGTGTGACGGGTTGTTGCTGATTGTTAATAGATACGTCTTTAATCGCTTTGTGATTCCCATTGAGCTCATGCACACGCTAGTTAGGTCGCGGAATCTGGGAACCACATTGCTGGATGGAGTAGCACTTGCAGAGCCATTTTTCGAGGCAATTTCTTTGGCACTATCGCCTATAGCTTTGGCCAATTCGCCAAACACCACTTGTGCGTTTGTTGTAGCAACCTCAATGGCCTTGTAAAGACGTTCGTCGACATTTTCTCCATCGAAATTGGTGCTCGCCTTGGGCATTGACTCAGTCAAGTGGAAGCCAGGAGGCTTGCTCACGGGCACCAAAATCCTGTACGCATTTGAAAGTTCGTTAAACGAGCCATAAAGCGTGAGGTAAAGCATTCGAATAAAGCAAATATCAATTTTGGCAACAAAGACAACAAAATTTTCCTTCATCAACAGCATGATTGATTTTAAGGCTATGATGCATGTATGAAGGGCCAGTACAATCTGATCTGAATTGCCGCCATTTTCCTCCATAACTTCCAAATTCTCCACTAGGTTGTCAATGTTCGCTTTTGTGGAATATAAATATGAAACCATCTTCATGGTGACCTTACGGTCGGTGCAAAACCCAGTAAAGCGTCTCACTGATGAATGCAATTCACTAAAGGAGAATAATATCTTCCGTGACACCCTCATTAAATTGGTCATGGAGTATTTTCTTGGCTGTGCCGCTTTTGAAGGTGAGGTTTCGATAATTGGCAAGCCCCTTGCACTGTTTAACGTGTTCATGGCAGGTAGTGATGCAGAATTCGAAACTATGCTAGTATTTTCTTCTTTGAGGGAATGATTTTGCAGCATTATTGGCTGTCTTGATAATTTGGCCGGTCCTAGAACAAGCCCGACGTTTGTAGCGGATCCAGTGTTCAATCCCGCGCTCAAGTTGGCAGTTTCGTCAGATGGGTTTTCTTGCAAAGTTGAAAGTCGTCTAAAGTACGCTCCAGATTTGTGTTCAGTATCGACATTGTCGTTCTTTTCCAAAATCCGGTCAATTTCCTTCAAAGTGTTTGACCTCGTACGATTTCTGCTCGTTGGTCGGCTAAGAGTTCCTGGGCTCTCGGAACCGGTCGTGGCGTGGGGTGATATGCTGGAATCTTCGTGGGTTCTGGTCGGCATATTTCCGGTTCTTGTTACGGGAAAACTTGCTGTAGGCTGCGGAACGGTGGTTGCAGTTGTGGTTGCGGAAGTGATTGTTGTTGCAGGTGAAGTTGCAGATGACGGCAACCCATTATCGGGCTTCAGCGGTGACTCGCGCACAGGGAGGGTCAGGCTGCTGCCATCCTTGAAGCTTTGGAAGTTACTTTCGTCTGCTGGTGTCTCATCGCCCCTGACCTTGGATGAGGTGGGCAAATCGGGCAAGTCTCCCGAGCTTCTCCGTAAAGTTTCAGTGCCGGCGTTACCCTCCTGGATGGTACCACCAGGGCCGCTTGTGCTTTCCCCAGTCTTCTTTATAATTAGACCCATTCTGCGGGATGCTTTGGACGACTTGTTCTTTGTCTCTGACACGCTCTTTGACCGTGGAAGTTGGGGGTTGGAGGGGGGGTGCTGGCTCAGGGCCTGGCCACCCAGCACAGACTTTGAGTGCGGCTGGGTATGCATTCGCTGCTGTAGCCTCGCCTCGTGATACTCTGCAATTTTATACTCCAACAAGCTCTTGTTGGACAGCAAGTATGCCCGGAGATCTACGATCCAGTCCTCGTCCAGACGCAGCAGATTCTTCATCTGATTCAAAGCTTCCAAAGACGGAAACAGTAACGGGTTGTCGTCAACATCCACCGTCTGCAACAGACGCATCTCCCCAATCACGGGGGGAAGAAACTTGAGACGGTTCTCCTTCAACACCAACACACGAACCTGGCTCAACTGCCCGATCGCACCCGGAAGGTTCGTCAACTTGTTTGACGAAAGGTCCAACACTTCGAGACTCTCCAAATCCCGGATCTGAGCTTCTCCCAAGTGTGATATGTTGTTTCTATGCAAGTCCAAGTACTTCAAGTCGGTAGACACCAACCCAATGTTGGACGGTAACTCCAGGATCTGGTTTCCCTGGAGCGAGAGCCTCTCCAACGCCACCGGCGGTGATAGCAGCTGGAGAAACTCGTTCAAGACTGCAATCACGTCGTGTAGCGGCAACCGCGCGACCACATGGTTCAACTTTACACTCCGCTTGTGCCGAATTTGATCAACCTGCTCCTCAAGTAAGGGGACCACCTGGCTGGCTGTGAGCGACATCGTTATCTCTGTGCACTCTAATTTCACGTTTCGATCGACTCCTGGCTTGTGTTCATCCGATACGGGTCTTATGGGGCCTGGTGAGGCTGCTGCTCGTGTGGCTGCTGCAAAGCGTACTCACTGCTTGTTTTCTACTAAAAACGTTGCTTATGTAATATAAATGATTTTGCCTCCGCCCTTTTGGGTCTTACGATTATTTGCTTCTTCTTCTCTTCTCTTCCTCTCTTCTCTACTTCTCTTCTCTGCTTCTCTTCTCTGCTTCTCTTCTCCACTTTTGTTCTTATTTACTTCAGTGTTGGCTATGTGTATTAGTTTTACGTAGTCCATAAGCGCGCGGTGCCGTCTGCACCCGCGCTGAACAACCAGGCCTCCTTAGGGTGCCAGACCAAGTCCAACACACCAATACTATTCACCACCTTGTGTCCCGTCAACTTCTTCAACGGCACCAACAACGGGTTGGTCATCAAGTCGTCGTATACGGCGCCGTGGAACACGTGTATGCTTCCGTCGTCGGAGGCAGATGCAAAGAGAGGCAAATTGGCCTTGTGGAACTTGATACTGCGGACCGCCTTGTCGTGGTAGCGCAACGTCTTGTACGGGGTCACTGACAAGTCCAAGTCGTGCCACAACACTCTCTTGTCGTACGAACACGCAACCAAGTTGTCTCCGCGAGGGTGAATGTCGATGGAGGACAACAACCGTGCACCAGGCATCAACTTCTTTATCAATACTTGCTGGGCCAAGTCGTAAATCTTTATTGAGCGCTGCGAGGCCACAAACAACTGGGGCTTGAACGGGTGGAATTTTGCATCCATAATGATACCCTTGGACTTTTTGAACGGGGACTGGGACAAGTGCTTGGACAACTGGTGGATTAAGACGGAGGTGTGCTTGCTGTCGGGCGACACTGTCACAAAGTAGTCACCCTTTCTGTGCCAGGACACTTTCTTGACGGTGGTACGGCACTGAATCACTACTGCTATCGCGTTCTTGGTTTGCTCTGCGCTTGGGGTAAACCACTTCGCGACCTTCTTGACCTCGGCGGTTGTGTTCTTTGTTGCCTTTCCGTCATCAGAGTCTTCATCCAAGTCCTCGTCGTCGTCCTCCTTCTCCTGGCCCACCTTTATTTCGCCGTTCTTGGACTTGTTGCCGAAGGTGTCGTAGCCCCAACCGGCCTCGATACGTAACCTGCCAATATTCTCAATGTCAAATCCAAAGATTGGCGGCACCACCAACAAGATATTCTCGCCCACTGAAACGGCCAAGATACCGGTCGCGGCATCGGGGTTCCACTCCAAGCTCTCAATACGGTCGTCGGTGTTGTCGTCCTCCACAAGCTTCGCCATGTAAACCTGTCTTCCTGTCAATATTTCCCAGATGCGAAGGGTTCCGTCGTCGGAGCCGGTGGCCAACCACAAGCCCTGTGGGTCGATGGATATGGTGCGGATCTTTTGCGTGTGGCCGCGGTACACCGTCGAGCAGCGAATGGGGAACGGGCGCAAGTCCTTTGGCGACGGCAAGTCTGGAATCAAACTCTCGGGGTCAATATTTAACTTGTTGTGGCGCACTCTAGGCGCGAGGTACAAGTCCAAGCACCTTTCAAATCTCTCCCGGACACTCTCCTGGTATCCCGGAACTGTTCTCAACGATGTGTACTTTTGGGGCAAGAAATTGCGTTCTCTGTCAATGGGCGCCGTCTCCAACCACGCCTTCTTCTCCTCCTCAGTCAACAAGTACTCCGCAGGAGGGTTGTAGGATTCTTCGTTGGTTGGCGGGGCCAACTTAGGTGCCCGCAAATTCATAACATGCTCGTCCACCTCGGCCTCGTTGTTCCACAAGTCATAGTTGAACTTGGCCTCCTCCTCGAGCTTGGCCTTGACCTGGTCGGGAGGTATAATTCTACCCTCTCTGATGGCCTTGACAATCTTCATTACCCGCTTCGCCTCGTGCTTGGAAGGAACAAATCTCCTCTTGGGCTCGGGAACGGCCGTCAAAGGCATAATCTCCTCCTTGCGTGTAAACCAGTCAATGTACGGCTCGTAGGGGTCAATGTTCTCTGCAGTGTTCTCTTGCTGCTGGATCTTTCTGATTAACTCCAACTCCTCTTCCGTCAAGTTCAAAGACGAACCAGTGCTTTGATCGAGCAAACCCGTCCATCCTTGGGGCAAGTCAATGGACTCTAATAACTGGTCCAAAGCAGAACCCTTCGCAGGTCTCATTATCCTCTTACCGTTGATATCGTATCCAATGTGCGGCATCTCGTCGTACGCCGACAACGGCACGTTACCGATCGTATTGAAGTTTTCGTTATCACTGTCATCCGAGTCGTACACAGGGTTGATCTCGGGCTTGATTATTCTCGGTCTTCCGTCAGAAAACTGTGTGTGAATATCACCACTGTCCTCGTTTCCGCTTGAGTAAGACCTTATCTTGACGCCAGATAACTTATCCGTTAATGACCTGGTGTCTTCTGCAGGCTCGTCTGAAAATTCATCCGAGTCCACGTCGCTTCCACTATCGTCCTCTTCCTCGCCAATCAACGCATTCAATTCCGCCTCTGATTCAGAATCAGAGTCGCCCTCAGCATTGATATCACTTTCTCCATCCTCATCCTCGCTAGCCTCGTCGTCCAAGAGCCCGTTAACTTCAAACTCCTCGTCGGACGTCTCCTCATCCTCCACAGTCTCAGGCTCAGGTTTCCGTTTCTTCAGCTCCAGTACAGCAGAAGCCCTGGTCTCCTTGCCTGCAGAGACAGGAGCCCTAGCCTCCTTCATCACAGAGTTATTCCTGGCCATCGCGCTGGTGTCGAAGGTTACTGCTGATTTTTTTGGAAAATGCGATGAGCGATGAGCTATTTTGGTACACGTGACCAACAACAGGACAACAGCGAGCGACAACCAAGGCGAGCAAGACAGGCAGGACGAGCAAGACGGCAACAACGGCAGAAAGTTGGCTGGACCCGTCAGCAAAATGAACTCTATACGGCGACTTAATGAGATTAACCAGAAGGAGCTCGACGCCAACGTCTCTGACGAAGCGCTGTGGCACTATGACTATCGCGACACCAGTTACATCTACATTGGGGGCCTTCCTCTTGACTTGGAAGAGAAGGACATTTTGATAATCTTTTCCGAGTATGGGATGCCGACACACATTAAGCTCGCTCGGGATCGGGAGACGAACCAGAGCCGTGGCTTTGCGTTTCTCAAGTACAAAAACTACAAGAGCTGTGTGATGGCTATTGACAACTTGAACGGAATAAAGGTGTTTGAGAGGACGTTAAAGGTTGACCACACGTACTACAAGCTCATGGAGGGCGAGGTGGAAGAAGACTTTGCTGTGGACTACAGCGAGGCGAAAAAGAAGCAGCTTGAGCGCGGGCGCGGCAGCAGGTCTTCCAAGAAACCTCGTTTGCTCGAGTATAAGCGGCCGGATAGCGTCAATGATGCCACAGACCCTACAGTGAAAGTCACTGATGATCTTAGCGACCCTATGGAGGTTTCTCGTAACACAATGGTGCACATATCTGATGATCTTAGCGACCCTATGGCGGGTCTAGTCAAAGGTCGTAGTCTAGAACAGACACATACAAACGTGCACATATCTGATGATCTTAGCGACCCTATGGCTGGTTTCGTGTCCAAGTGATTCGAAACCATAATTAATATAAAATAAATCCCCCATGCACATGTACCCAATGCTCTCTCCAACGCTCTCTCCAACGCTCTCTCCAACGCTCTTTCCAACGCTCTTTCCAACGCTCTATCCAACGCTCTTTCCAATGCTGTATCCAATGCTCTATCAATGTTCATTTGTCATTTAGTTCATCTTTCATTCAATTCTCTTCTATCATCTATCATATATCATCTCCTGCATTAATTTCCCTTTCCATTCTTGTCTCCCAAGTAGTACAGCACAAACTCGATCTTGCGGCCCACGGTCAAATCGGCGCCAATGAGCTCTAGACCATTCTCTGAAAATGCTCGCCGCACCGCACCCGCGTCCAAGCGGCGCCGGTCAAAGTCGCAGCAAACCTTGAACAGCAGCAGGGTGCGTGGCGCCGTCAAGGCGCGCCACGCGTAGCCCCATACAGTTGTGTTCGGCACCGGCAACGTCAAGTGCTGCGGACTAAGCCTGAGCACACCCACCTTTACCGTGTGCGTTCCCCGCGCGAGCGCATCGTCAACTGCAGAACCCGCCGCCTCAAACGGCAAGAGTCCTTTGTTGTTGGAGGTGGTGCCTTCCCAGAGGAGAAACACCACTTTGGAGCCTAGCGACAGCGGGACCGCGCTCCCGGCGCCGCCAAACGGCGCCGAGAACAACGACCACACCGAGTATGCACGCGCCTGTCCGCCCGACGGCACCAAAAACACCACGTCGCGCCACAGGGCGTTGGCGACGCTGCAGTACACCAAGCCGTCGAGCGGCAGCACAAAGTTAGCCACCACCACGTCACCCTTGCGTGGAAGCTGGGCACGTGTCAATGCCGTGTTGGTGCGACGCACCCCCTCCGCCGCGACCGCGACCGGCCCGAGTCCCGCGAGCCAGAGCAAACACGCGCCAGCAGCTCGCACACCACAATAATACAACACCACGCACACCGCACACGCCGGCACCACCGCCACCGCGACCACCGCCGCCACCGCCACGCGCCACCACGGACGCGCCGGCACCGCTACCGGCATGAACGGAGACACACCCGTCCCTTTGTCGCGATAACCGGAAAACTTCTCCATGCTGTATTGGTGAAAAGATTGTACAATTAATCAACTGGTGATAAAATCCAAAACCTGTCTAAATCGACCGTGTCCATTCAGGCTCTCGTCACAACTCTAAAACAAGACAGCCAGTTACGCCTGCTCATTCTACTTCATTCAATTGTTATCGTACTTTATCAAGGTAAACTAATATACATCAATACACAGCCGGCATAAAACTAACCAGCGTCTTACAACTCCTGGGACGCCTTTCCGGGCTTCACCGCCTTCTTCGAAGGAAGAAGCGACTGGTGGATGTTGGGGAGGACACCACCCTGGGCAATGGTGACGTGGCCCAACAACTTGTTCAACTCCTCATCGTTTCTGATGGCCAACTGCAAGTGTCTGGGAATAATTCTCGACTTCTTGTTGTCTCTGGCGGCGTTACCGGCCAACTCAAGAATTTCAGCAGTCAAGTACTCCAAGACGGAGGTCAAGTAGACGGGGGCACCGGAACCGACTCTCTGGGCGTAGTTACCCTTTCTCAACAATCTGTGGACACGACCAACGGGGAAGGTCAACCCTGCCTTCGCTGAACGCGAAGAAGACGCTTTCTCGGACGAACCTGCTTTACCTTTACCTCCAGACATTACTGCTGATGTTCCTCTTCTGGGGTGCGGCGGCGTATTTATACAGACGTTGTTGCTTGTTTGCACAACGGTGCTGCAATTTACTGTACCGTTTTGAAAGTTGCGCACGTGTCTATATTTACGCAACGCGTGTGTATTTCTGGGTCTCCTCGCCACCGCCAAACAACCCTGTAGTCTCAACTTTACCCTTTCGCTCTCGCTGTGAGACCTCAAACCGGTCTACTTCCCACTCTCCTCTCATCTCCTCTCCTCTACACTACACTACACTACACTACACTCCTCCACACTACACTCCTCCACACCCTTGACACCCTCCATCTACTCCCCCTCTCGCCCAATTCTACACTCTGCTATCTGCCACCTCTGCCCTCCTATCTGCCCTCCCGTCGCGTCGCGGTCCCGTCGGCCTCCGCGTGCTTCCGCGTGCACGCGGTCTCCACTGCGCCTGCACCCTCGCGGTCCGTTCCACGCTGCGCGACGCCACGCCTCGCGCAGCTGTGATCACCTTCGCGCTTTCTTCTCGTCCGCCTGCGTAATTTTCCTCCCGCGACGCGACGCACCTGCAGGCCAAACAAATACTAATATAAAAGCCAGGCGTTGCCCCCGAGACTGTTGCCCACCACACACACAATGGCCCCCAAAGCAGAGAAGAAGCCCGCCTCCAAGGCTCCCGCTGAGAAGAAGCCCGCTGCCAAGAAGACTGCGTCTTCTTCGGACTCCAAGAAGCGCTCCAAGACCAGAAAGGAAACCTACTCTTCTTACATCTACAAGGTGTTGAAGCAGACGCACCCCGACACTGGTATCTCCCAGAAGGCCATGTCCATTATGAACTCGTTTGTTAACGACATTTTTGAGAGAATCGCCAACGAGGCGTCCAAGTTGGCTGCGTACAACAAGAAGTCTACCATCTCCGCTAGAGAGATTCAGACTGCGGTGAGATTGATCTTGCCTGGTGAGTTGGCCAAGCACGCTGTGTCTGAGGGTACCAGAGCAGTGACCAAGTACTCCACCTCCTCGTCGTAGTGGACCTTTTTACTCCGCTTTATAGTACAGTGTATATTAGTAATTGATTTACGAAACAGCTAGCACGCATATATTAGTGGTGATTAATTAGTAACTGGAGCGCTGTGTCTCGCCGCTTTAGTGCCTCATGACAGGCTAGTCTGTCCAGTAAACGTCAACACAACTTGTTGTGTTGACCTCGTCCTCTTGTCTCCCCTCCCCTCCTGCCTCCCCACACATCGTACTCCCCACTCACCTCCTACTCCCCTCGCTTCTTATCCTCGCCTCCCTTCAACTTCTCGCGCTCGCTCTCCACGCTTTCCAGCGCCTTCTCCCCACCCTCTTTTTCGTCATCCTCGAAGTGCATGGTGAGCAACAAGCAGCACAAAATGTTAAACCAGTGGTGGATCCAAAACGTGTGGCGCACACCATACACGACACAGTAAAACACAAAGTAGCTGAGGTACCCGCTCATAATGCGCGCCTTGAACGGGTTTGACAACACTTGGCGCGGCATGCGTACCATCAAGTTGTTGCGCTCCACCAACCAGAGAATAGGCATGATGGAGAGAAAGTTGTGGTGCGACGAAAACGGCGTCAGCCAACTCACAGTCATATTGTGCACAAACACAACCACAATCGGTACGTTGACAGGCAAGACCCACAACATGAGCAAGAGCAACGTCGCCTGGTAGTTGAAGAGACTCGTGTCGCTATTGCGCGCTAAAAGCTTCAACACCGTAATGGCCTGCACGACAAAACACACCATGTACACTAGCTGGTACGGGATGTAAAACGGGATAAGCATAATAAGTACGGCCGTGGTGATCACGCGTCTCTTCTTCCAGCTCCGCTGTGACACCAAAGTCGCATCGGTGAGTCCCCTAGAATTATTGGCGCCACTGGCTCCATTAGCACTGCTGGTTCCCACAGCAATTCCTTTGCCTGCTCGCTGTACCTGCTCGATGCTGCTCTGGCGAAGAAGGAGCTTTCCCGTGAAGTGAACTAGCCACACCAAAGTCAGACCAATAGCCAATAATGCATAATAGCTAGCAATGACAATGACTGTTGCCATCATGTAGAATACAACACCCATCAAATAGAAGCAATTCTCCTCAAGACCCAAGTAAAACGAATTCACGCCAAAGTCCGGCAGCAAACACAAACTCGTTTCGTTGGGGTCGCGAATCACCACGGGGTCAATCATATTAAGAATACGGCCAACCCACCCAACTTTCACTAAAGGGGTGGCTGCAACCAACACCGAAAGGATTATCCCCAACAGTGGCCACGAATTCAATTTGTACATGCAGTAAAGAAAGCTCGGCACACGGCCAGTTTGTAAAAACTCCCTAACCTGAATGGACATCACCAAAAGCGCAATCAGAACGCAACCTGCAACGAGTGCTAGACGGTACCTCAATACTAATAAACGCATGCTGCCCAACAAGTCTATGCTGATCAAAATGTCCATGGGACCATCCTCACCTTTGGATTCACTCCAAAGCTCTATATTCATTCCGCCGCGTGCAGTTTCGTTTTCAAACGGAACATACGGGGCCACGCCATGAATCGTCAAGGGAATGGATTGCGATAACTTATCCAATTTTATATGCCACTTCGTCTCGTGCGGAACCTCCATCCATTGCCGTATAAATGGTGAAAACCTGATGTTCGAATCCGGAGTCTTGCCATATCTGACTCGCAAATTGTAAACTAAAACGCTACTCCACGCTCCACGCACATTAATATTAACCGCTAAAGGATGAGCTGCGGGTAGCGAGAGTTCAGCACCACGTGTAAAGAGTGTAAAGAGGCTGTGCCCCATCTCGAAGCGGGTAGCTGTGATATCAGAAATCTCGCCCTTGAGGAAAAAGTCATCGTCAATCTTTTCCTTCAGAGGCGCCTTCAACACAACCACAATCGCATCATGCGTTGCCAATTCGTTAGGACCATACTGGAGTGCGTAGAACGGGGTCCTTTCACCCTCATATGAGGAGTCCAGGATAGAATTTACATCCAGAGAAGATCTAGGAACTAACTTTTGATCCTCAGATAAGTCTCTGCACTTCAAGGTCATGTACTGTTTAGTTCTTTCGCTCGTAAAATCGAGAGCATAAGGCAGCTCGTGCTCGGAATTATTGCATAAAAGAACAACCGGCGTAAGCTCCATATTGGTCTTCCATTCTGAAACCCCCTTTGCAAATGGCTGTGACGACAAGAGAGAAAACTGAACTCTGGAATCGTGTGAAATGTGAAAGACATTCATTTTAGCATAGTCTCCTTCATGCTCACTCGCCGAGAGTGACTGGGCATCCACATTAAAGACGCGATCGCCACCTGTACTCATTATCTTGATTTGGTCAGTATCCAATTTAATTTCAATGCTTTTATCAGTGGTAGAATCGGACGGCACATGCTCAAATCCTGGCAAGAGAAGCTTGCGCATAATGCTCATCCTGCGTTCCAACCCAAATGTGCGCAGCGGGCTCTCCCGGTTTGCAATCTCCAACATGACACGCGCCACCTGGTGTCTCAATTGGGAGCACCATACAATAGCCAAGTGGTCTATAGGCGTCCACACAAGCGGAATGCCGGTAGAAAACACAGTGAATCCGTGTGAGGGCGGCACGAGATAGCTTAACGTCGTGTAGTCCGCTGGCAATGTATTGTCCTGTGATCCGCCAGTAATCGACAAGACAGCAATCGACTTGAGCCTCTCTTTCGCCACCTCGTTCACAATGTCTGGGCTGGTGGAAAAACCCTCGTACCAAAACTTGTTGTTGGCGGCGTAAATCTTGAGAAGATCTCCGTCAAATGTCAATGGCGCCGTCGCATGCGGCGACGCCAAGGTAATTATAGTGCTGATCGTGTCGAGCTTATACCCGGGAAGGGACACAATCACACGAGCAACTACACCCCCCATTGAGTGACCCACAATAATCACAGAGGTTGGCGGGTTGGCGCTGTTGGAGTACAAACCGAGAATGAACGCAATCGCCTCGTTGGAGTACTCCGCTTGGTCCAACATCGTCCGCCCGTGAAACGCAGTGAAGTCCTCGTTGAAGTCTGCAGCGAAAAAGTCGTAGTTGCTGGCGGGAGACCCGTCCCGGTAGCGGTACTCGTCATTGTACAAGTTGGACGTTGCAGCGGCGATAGACCTCACCTGGCGGAAACTCCCCGCATTGCCTGGGATAAACAACACCGGGATGCCGGACAACTTATCGAGGCCCAGCTCCGGGTCGGGGAGCTCGTCGCTTCCCTGCTCGCGGTACAAGTATAGCGAGTACTTTGCAGCAAATTTTGTGTGTGTGTCATCAAACGCCCGTAAACGCGCGTAGGAGGGTGCCATGTATACAATGCGACAGTCTGGCAGGTCTGCGCCTTCATTCAACGGCGTGGCGTATAGCCACGCCGTCATGAGGACAAACATTAGCCCCAACGTTGCCACAGCGTACAAGCCGGACCGCGAGGGCAAAAGGGTCGTTCGCCGCAGCATGCTAGCGTCACTAATTTGGCTCGCTGGCTAGACGCGTATGTCGTATCCAGCACACTCGTCCGACCGTCGTCGCGTGAGCCTGTGTAGTGTCTCAACAAAAGTCGACGGCGCTCAGCTAAGACCAGGCCCGCTGCTGCCGTTTAGTGTGCCGTTTACACCAGAAAATGTAACATCCAGCCAAAACCGGAACGCCTAAAAACACCCGGTCTAGAGCCGGCAACAGCGGCAATCGCGCCCTTGCATCATTGGTGCATCTCTGTTGCACTGCCGCGTCGTGCCATGCTGAATCGATCCCTCGCTACTTTGCTGACACTTTTGTCGGTGGTCTGCATGCCATTTACGTCGTCTCTAGCCGTTTACGTGCTTGTTCCGCTTACGTGGAGCAGGCTGGTCTCTAGCCGTTTTACCCCGTCATTTTACCCCGTCATTTTACCCAGTCCTTTTACCCAGTCGTTTTATATAGTCCTTTCATCTTATTCTATGTATGTGCGAGGTAGCAGCGCCTGTACAGAGCCGTACAAATCTCTGGGGGCTGGTCAGGGACCCTGCCGCACCCTTCCGAAATCACGCTGCACCCGAAATAGCGCCCTGCCGCATCTCTCCGGAGCCGGGTGTCGCAATAACTTTAGAGCCCCCCTACTCCAACTACCAACCCTCCCATACCCTCTCCGGCACCTCCGCCTCTACGTCTCATTCTCGTGCTCTATTTTGTTGCTAAATATCCGTCGCCAACGGCTGCTTCTCTTCCCCATCCTTGTGCTTGTCGCGCACATTTATCTGGTCACCCACCAGCTCGCTATGGTGCAAGACCTCCACCTCCACCTCTTCGCTGAGCATGCCCGACTGCTGCGCCTTTTCTACCAACTCCTGAATCTCGGTTGTAGAAAAGTGGCCGTCCAACGGGATCTTGCCACGCGGGATCTCAAACCCGTCTGAGTCCAACTCCGTAGTATCGTGCGTCACCTTGGTGCGCGGTGCCTCGTCGTGCGCTTCTTCGGACGGATTTTGCTGCGCCAATTGCGCAAGCTTTTTAAGCACTCCGTGATTATCCGCCTGGCCCTCTGGCTGCGTAATAAGCTCTACCCTGTCATGGCCCATCTCGTACTCCTTGATTACTATATAATAGAAGCAAGCTTACTGGTACAGCCTACAGTATCCGGGCGTGGGTCACGTGGATGATAAGCCCCCTCCATATCATGTGACACGGCTCTAAAAGTTTTGTACCCCAGTATCATGCTCTACCTAATCATCACGCCCCTCCCCCTATCGACTTTGCCACCCCTCCTCCTATATCATGTACACTCCTCTTGTACTCTTCTTATACTCCTCTTGTACTCCTCATATACTCCCCATGTACTCCTCTTACTCTCTCTGTACTCCGCTTCTACTCTCTTACTCTCTTTGTACTCCACTCTACCCTCCTATTCCCCCTTGTTCTCCCCACCTGACTCCTTCTTCTTTTCTGCCTCTTCCTTCTTGGCCAAGTCTCTTACGCCCTCCACAAAACCGTCCACGCCCTCTCCTTTGTACTCATACTTGAGGGCCTGTGCCAACAAGTACCCGGCACCGTTACCGCCCCGTAAAGATTCGCTGAGGCGATCTGCCGACTGCTGAAAGAAGCCCGACCTGACCACGCTCATCACGTCTTCCTTCGACACAGGACCGTTGGCCACTGAAGGGGGCAAGTGACCTGCATAAGCTTCCTGTATTTCCTGCACGCTCATACTATCCAAGTGGCGCGAAATGGTCTCCGCACTCAAAACGTCGCCAATTGCGCTTAGGGGAATCTTCACAATAGGTTCGGGATTCTGCATGCTTCGTAGTGGTTAGTTCTACTCGTGGTTAGTGCCATTACTCTATGCAACATACCTACTTTTTCTTGGGCACTTCGTCCACGTCCATCGCGGAATCGTCCTCCTTCTTGACTGGCTCCTCCTTGGCTGTCTCCTTCTTGGCTCCGGTCTCCTCCTCGGCTTCCTCCTCCTCCTCCTCTTCCAAATTTATCAACTCGTTGATCTGCTTCACTATCGCCAAGTCCTTGGGCGTCAATTCACCGGGCTCGTCCAAGTTTCCCACATCCTGGAGCCAGTACATGTGCTTCGCCTGCGACAGCAAGAACGACAACGCGAAAACCCGTCCTGTTGAGCACGAGGTAACGTGCTTGAACGTCACATCGCCGGGTATGAGCAACAACTCGTCACGTTCCAGGGACCTGTTAGATGTAGTAGCGCCGTCGCTCTTTGCACTCCAGTTGAAGGAGAAAAAGTCAGGGTCCTCCGCGCTGGGACGTACCGTCACGAGTCCTTTCTGTGGCAATGGCGTGCATTTCTTTGTCTCCTCATCGTACTGTACCTTCCCGGCATTGAACTTTAACGTCTTAGACATGGCGACGAAGCGTGCAGTTAAAGCTCGCTGTGGCTAGCTTTTTGTTGCCACCAGTGAACACCCAAAAAAAAGGCATCCATGCCGCCAGTTTTCAGTGCTTGACGAGCACAACATCCACGAGATGAGTTTCATTTCTCCGGAGACTCAGCGGGTGGTGACTCAGATCTCTGAGATCTTGCGCTCGCGCAACGAGACGTTGGCGATCCTGGAGGCGGCCTGCGGAGGCTTGTTGTCCGCGTGTGTCGTTCTGGTGCCCGGTGCGCTGACATTCTACATTGGCGGTAAGCTTGTCTATTCTCTCAGACAGCGGCTCCGGCTTTCCGGGTGGAGTGACGAGGACGTTGGGCTGTACATGGGCCCCTCAAAGGCGGTCGCCCTCAAATTAGCGCGTACTACAAAGTACGAGTTGGGATCGACATATGTGCTCTCGGAAACGGGCTTTGCGGGGCCGACAAACGAGCTCCACTTGAACGCAGATGCACAGTCAGGAAAGGTAAACAAGGCGGACCGGGCGGACCGGGCGGGGTCTGCAGAAGTGGGTACGGTCTATATCGGGTTCAGTGGTCCCAACGGCGAGGTGTCAGTGGAACACCACACTGGCAGCCTCGACCGCTCGAGCAATATGGAGGAGTTTGCAAAATTTGGCCTCGCTTTTCTCTTGGAGCAGTTACAAGCAGTATAAACGAGCTAAGGGTTATAGAGTAGGAGTGTTCAGGGATACGAGGAGAAGGCAGTTTGTCGCGTGGTTGGCTCTGTGTGGAAGTATATAGAGTACATGTTTTAATGTATTGCGGTAAAGAAGCTGCACTATTGCGGTACGGATTTTATTAATTATAGGACCCAAGTGTCCTTCAGTTCAATTTTAAGAGAAGGCTTGAGGTCCATATTCGACAGAGGGGATGTTTTAGTGTGTAATCATACGACCTATGTGTGTTCTTATTGTAAAGTAAAGGAGGCATTGATTCTTTGTGTTATAGTTGTAAAATCAAGCATACTTTCTGTTGAAACTAGATACATATCTCCGACAATACTCCCGAAAATGCAAACTAAAAAAGATTAACCCATACTACAGACCCCTTACCTATTAGGATCGTCTCTCTCAACCTAAGCGTTTATTCAACTAGTTTCTATCTACAGTAGCGTTAAGTCTCGTTTAAAGCACTCAGAACTCTTCCACAAATCACGTGCGTTTACTCACGTGAAATACACGCCCCCCGAGTAATAATTTATTGTAAACAAGACAAATCCACCGAAACTCGCCCATCAGCAACGTCGACAGCAGGCGCGGTTGTGAGAGAAGTACCGGAAGCGTATAATAACAACTACTAAGGCAATATGAGTTCGGGTATGTTTGAATGCTGCGTGTATTAGCACCGGAAATGGGAATGACTTTAGGATGGTGCAGTTGACACGTTCCAAAATTTGCTAGATCAGTACTAACCAAAGAACAGCCGATGTAGAGAAGCCCATGCAGTCGAGCACTATAGGTGACGCGGCATCCAGGGAGGTGAAGATAATCAAGAGAAAATTGAATGGGTATGTGGGATTTGCCAATTTGCCGAAGCAGTGGCACAGAAAGTCTATTAGACAGGGGTTCACCTTGAATATTATGACGGTCGGCGAGAGTGGATTGGGAAAGACCACTTTGATCAACACCCTTTTCAACCGCCAGGTGTTACCGCCAACCGACAGTTCTACTTTATCAGATGCGAATACCGAAGAGGCAGATGCTTTGCGCCTGAGAGTGACCATCAAGTCTACTGAGGCCGTCATTGAAGAGGACGGCGTCAAACTTAACTTGAGTGTGGTTTCTGCACCCGGGTTCGGCGAGGCTATCAACAACCTGAGCTCCTGGAAACCTATTGTCGACGAGATCAATAGCCGATTTGACACGTATTTGGAAGCTGAAAGCAGAGTCAACCGGTCTACTATCAAGGATGAGCGTATCCACGCGTTGCTCTACTTTATTGAGCCTACTGGCCACTCCTTGCGCTCGTTGGATATTGCTACCATGAAGCAGGTGCACCAGAAGGTGAATTTGATCCCCATCATTGCCAAGTCCGACACCTTGACGGGCGAGGAGGTGCTGGATTTCAAGCGCCGTGTCTTGGATGACATCAGTGCTCAAGGCATCTCCATCTTCAGACCTAAGTTGGGCGGCAAGACCGGCCTGGGCTTGGACGAGGATGAGAGCTTTGCTCACACCCACAAGATTTTGAGCAAGTTGCCCTTTGCAGTCGTGGGCCTGACGCGCGACGTGGAGACAGTCGACGGCAGACTTGTGCGCGGCCGCCAATACCCCTGGGGTGTGATTGAGGTTGAGAATGAACTGCACAATGACTTTGTCGCTTTGCGCCAGTTGTTGATACGTGACTACATGGAGGAGCTCAAGGAGCACACCAACTCCTCGCTCTATGAAGAGTACCGCAGCGACAAGTTGGTGCGCTTGGGAATTGTGCAGGACAACACCGTCTTTAGAGAGATTGATCCCTTGGCAAGACAGGAAGAGGAGCGCGAGTTGTACCAGGCCAAGTTGTTGAAGATGGACGCGGAGATGCAGGAGATCTTCCACGAGAAGGTATCGGAGAAGGAGAAGAAGTTGCAGCGCTCGGAGGCTGACTTGTTCACGAAGCACAAGGAGATGAAAGAAAAGTTGGCCAAGCAGATCAAGTTGTTGGAGGAGAAGAAGGCACAGTTAAAGAAGCAAAAGACGTTGCCCGTGGAGCCCCAGCCAGCCTCGCAGGCCGCCGCCCAAAAGACTCGTAAGGGATTCTTGCGTTAATACCGCCCAGTGCGAAAAAAACAAATGACCCCTTGAAGGTTTCCTTGAAGGTCCCCTTCACCTCTCTTGTACGCCCCTCTACTTGCTTGGGTCTGATAAATAGCTATCGGTATTTAGACCCTTCTAGTTCATTAGCTTGTTGTAACTGCATAGACGAGGGCTTGTCGACCCCGCCCTGACACATGTCACCCGGCTCGGAGTGCCTTTCACAAGGTCGAACGTTCGCTAGATTCTGGGCTAGGGGTTTTGTCCCTTTGTCTCTACGGTCGCGTGTATCTATTTTTTCTTGGGCGGAGCACCGGCCGCGCTAGACGTGAGGAGGTGCGGCGCTGGACGGATGGGGGATGTACGGACTTGGGCGCGCATAACGATCAAAAACGCGCTTATCCTTGACGCGGCGAGACTCGACGAGCCCTGGCCAGCTGTCGCGGCACTTCCGGCTTTATAGATATGATTATATAATCAAAGCAATTTGAAAATAAAGCCTCGTTTGCTGCTCGAGAGCGCCGCAGCAAAAAAGTACTAAAGGCAAAGGTCCCGCTAGTGTTAACCGCCAAGTACGCGATGTCGGATCCTACTACCACCGAGCCGAAGAAGAGCGCGGCGCCATCTTCAAGTCGCCAGGAGCAGTTGTTAGCGCTTGTGCATTCATTGCAGTTTGCTTGGTTTGTCGGCCATGTTCTTACATTGCTGAGCATTGGCCTTTATCTCGTCGCACTCTTTGGATTGTTTAGTGGCGCTGCCCCCGTTTGGTACGCAACAGCGCTCGTGGGTGTTGTGGAGAGTTTTGGTATCTTGATTTACCAATTGGTGAACCGTGGTGGCGCATCGGTGACGAGCCTCGTGAGTGACGATAACGTGCAGTACTTGGCATTGAGTGTTGCTCTCTTGGTGTTGCGTCCGAACGTGCTCTTGGTGGTGTTGCCATTTGCACTCTTTTCCCTTTTCCACGTGTTGGCCTACGTGAAGGGCTTCATCTTGCCAGTTTTGGGCTTGGAGGACCACCCGCTCGCTCAACATGTGTCGAAGTTTGTTTCCAACAACCACACCAAGCTGGTACAGTTGGCGTGCGTGTTAGAAGTCTATGCTTACATTTGGTTGACGCTCCGCGCGCTCACATTGCGCTCGAACTCGTTCCTTGTGTGGTTGGCGTACACGCTCTTCCTCAAGGTGAGATTTGAGAAGCTGGTATTTACGAGAAACTATGTCAAGTCGCTCGAAGTGAAGATTGACGGCTACGTCAACCAGTATGCCAGCGAAGTTCCGGCCGTCAAGCACGGCTGGATTACCGTCAAGAGCTTGTTTAGGAGTGCCGGCGGTGTCTACTTGGTTAATGACTACACCAAGGAGAAGGCAACGTAATTAGGACAATATATGCGATAGAATTGAGAAGAGAGGTAAAAAATGAGGAGGGGTTTACGTGTGTAGAGAATATTCAGAGGAGAAACCGTGCAGCTGAGGAAACATCACGGGGCGTTGGGCGGCAAAGCGTAAGACTTGTACGGAGCAAGGTCATTACTGGTGATGACCTAATCCTACAAAGCCTCAGAACAAACACGTGAAAAATTACACATGACCCACATCACATGATAAAACACGTGATATTCTTTAAAGTTCTTTCGGCTTCGCTGCTTTCTTTTTCGACCAAAATGACGGAAGTCTTTCGAAGCCTGTGGAAGAGTTTGGCGGAACTCCCTGGAAGAAACGGTGAGCAAAAGTGGATATATAATGAGTGCTGATTCCCGCCCGGGTTAAGTACCTTTTTCTCTACGAATACTACAATGTCTAAAGCTGTTGGTATCGATTTGGGAACGACCTACTCCTGTGTGGCTCACTTTGCCAACGACAGAGTTGAAATTATTGCTAATGACCAGGGTAACAGAACTACCCCCTCGTTTGTGGGTTTCACTGACTCCGAGCGTTTGATTGGTGACGCCGCTAAGAACCAGGCCGCCATGAACCCCGCCAACACCGTCTTTGACGCTAAGCGTTTGATTGGTAGAAAGTTTGACGATGAGGAGGTGCAGAGCGATGCTAAGCACTTTCCCTTCAAGATTGTCAACAAGGGTGGCAAGCCTAACATTGAGGTTGACTACAAGGGTGAGACCAAGGTCTTCACCCCTGAGGAGATCTCTTCCATGATTTTGGGTAAGATGAAGGAGACCGCTGAGGGTTTCCTCGGTGCCAAGGTTAACGACGCCGTTGTCACCGTCCCCGCTTACTTCAACGACTCCCAGAGACAGGCCACCAAGGATGCTGGTTTGATTGCTGGCTTGAACGTCATGAGAATCATTAACGAGCCTACCGCCGCTGCCATTGCCTACGGTTTGGACAAGAAGGATGACCAGGAGAAGAATGTCTTGATTTTCGACTTGGGTGGAGGAACCTTTGATGTTTCACTCCTTTCCATCGAGGACGGTATCTTCGAGGTTAAGGCCACCGCCGGTGACACCCACTTGGGTGGTGAGGACTTTGACCACCGCCTCGTTAACCACTTTGTTAACGAGTTCAAGAGAAAGAACAAGAAGGACTTGAGCACCAACCAGAGAGCCTTGAGAAGATTGAGAACTGCCTGTGAGCGTGCTAAGAGAACTCTTTCCTCTTCTGCCCAGACCTCCATCGAGATTGACTCGCTTTACGAGGGTATTGACTTTTACACCTCTATCACCAGAGCTAGATTCGAGGAGTTGTGCCAGGACTTGTTCAGATCTACTTTGGAGCCCGTCGAGAAGGTCTTGCGTGACGCCAAGGTTGACAAGTCTGTCGTTCACGAGATTGTCCTTGTTGGTGGTTCCACCAGAATCCCCAAGGTTCAAAAGTTGGTTTCCGACTTTTTCAACGGGAAGGAGCCCAACAGATCCATCAACCCCGATGAGGCTGTTGCCTACGGTGCTGCCGTCCAGGCTGCAATTCTTTCCGGTGACACTTCCTCCAAGACCCAGGACTTGTTGTTGTTAGATGTCGCCCCTCTTTCCCTCGGAATTGAGACTGCTGGTGGTATCATGACCAAGTTGATCCCAAGAAACTCCACCATCCCCACAAAGAAGTCTGAGACCTTCTCCACTTATGCTGACAACCAGCCTGGTGTTTTGATTCAGGTGTTTGAGGGTGAGCGTGCTAAGACTAAGGACAACAACATTCTTGGTAAGTTTGAGCTCTCGGGCATCCCCCCTGCCCCCCGTGGTGTTCCCCAGATTGAGGTTACCTTTGACGTTGACGCCAACGGTATCTTGAATGTCTCCGCCTTGGAGAAGGGTACCGGTAAGACTCAAAAGATTACCATCACCAACGACAAGGGCAGATTGTCCAAGGAGGACATTGAGAAGATGGTCTCCGAGGCTGAGAAGTTCAAGGAGGAGGATGAGGCTGAGGCCAACAGAGTCCAGGCCAAGAACGGCTTGGAGTCTTACGCATACTCTCTCAAGACCACTTTGGACGACGAGCAGTTCAAGTCCAAGTTGGAGGCTAGCGAGGTTGAGGAGGTCACCAAGGCTGCCGAGGCTACTATTGCCTGGTTGGACGAGAACCAGACTGCTACTGCTGAGGAATTTGCTGACCAGCAGAAGGAGTTGGAGAGCAAGGCCAACCCTATCATGTCTAAGGCATACCAGGCTGGTGCTGCTCCCGGTGGTGCCGCTGGTGGCGCCCCCGGTGGATTCCCCGGTGCTGGTGCCCCCGGTCCTGGTGCTGACGGACCTACTGTTGAGGAGGTGGATTAGGTTATGACCACTAATGTACATATATAAGTTTGGTTTTATATATTAATTTACAGATTTGAAACGTGATTGTACCTGAAATGTAAGGGATGCGTGTGGCGAAGCCGCTTTTGTATGGAGCGGTCTCTCCCGGATAGTTGGGTCTTTTTACCGTTGGGACTAATTGCAGTGGTCTGGTTGGCTGCGCGTGCCCAACACATTTTTTTCCCGTGGAAATCCAACAAACTAAAGCCTGCACACAGAACACACGTGACTAATTTTACTGCAAGCCCAACAGCCGCCCAAAGAATCGTTTTGAGACTCGCGGTTGGAGCTACAGCGTGGGTATTAGTCCTTGATAGTTGAACTTAGAGGTGAGTAAACATTCTCGGGGGTTCGTGTGGGTTGATGGCGCGTGTCTGTTGCGGCTCAATCGTATTTTCCGCGTCTTTGGTGCTGTGGCGATGCGGTGTGCGGTGTCCGGCGGTGGTGTCGCGCGTCAGAGTCGCGCTAATGTCGAAAACATACTAACCATGAATATAGCGGATTAGACAAGAATGACGGACATTCCTGTGCACCTGGTTGTACACGAGGCTAACAATGTGGCGAAGCGCCCTACGCCGGCGACTTTCTTTGAGAGACAGCCCGCGCCCGGCCACTTGAAGGATTTGGCGCATTATCGCGAGTTGTACCAGCAGCTGGTGACGGACCCACTGGGTTTCTTTGGTCCCATGGCGCGCGAATTCTTGCACTGGGACCGCGACTTCCACACCGTCAGGCTGGGAAATTTGTTGCACGGTAACGTGGCATGGTTTCTCGGGGGCGAATTGAACGCCTCGTACAACTGTGTGGACAGACACGCACTTGCGAACCCCGACCGTACCGCTATAATTTACGAGGCGGATGATGAGAAGGATTCGCTGATCTTGACATACGGCGAGCTTTTGCGCGAGGTTTCGAAGGTTGCGGGGGTGTTGCAAAGCTGGGGTATAAGAAAAGGTGACACTGTGGCGATCTACTTGCCGATGACGGCGCAGGCCGTCATCGCCATGTTGGCAGTCGCCCGTTTGGGTGCTATCCACTCTGTTATCTTTGCAGGCTTCTCCTCAGGCTCGATCCGCGACCGTGTTAACGATGCCAAGTGCAAGGCCTTGATCACGTGTGACGAAGGTAAGCGTGGTGGCCGTGTTGTTAATATCAAGAAGTTGTGCGACGACGCTCTCGTGAGCTGCCCCTCGGTGCAGCGCGTGTTAGTCTTCAAGCGCACGAACAACCCTGACGTGGCCATGCAGGCGGGTCGCGACTTTTACTGGGACGAGGAGCTGGCCAAGTTCCCTGGCTATTTGGCTCCTGTTCCCGTGAACTCCGAGGACCCCTTGTTCATGTTGTATACATCCGGCTCGACTGGTTCTCCCAAGGGTGTGGTGCACTCCACGGCCGGGTACTTGCTTGGTGCCGCGATGACTACCAAGTACATTTTCGATGTGCACGACGATGACGTGTTGTTCACTGCCGGAGATGTGGGTTGGATCACCGGCCACACGTATGCTCTCTACGGTCCTCTCTGTTTGGGTGTGCCCACGATTGTGTTTGAGGGAACGCCCGCATACCCTGACTTTGGTCGCCTCTGGCAGATTGTGCAGAAGCACAAGGCCACTCACTTTTACGTGGCTCCCACCGCCTTGCGTTTGTTGCGCAAGCTGGGAGAAGCAGAGATTGAGAAGTACGACTTGAGCTCCTTGAGAACCTTGGGTTCGGTAGGCGAGCCCATCTCGCCCGACATTTGGGAGTGGTATAATGAGAAGGTTGGTAAAGGCCAGTGCCACATCTCAGACACTTACTGGCAGACGGAATCCGGCTCGCACTTTATTGCACCAATTGCCGGAATTACCCCCAATAAGCCTGGCTCGGCTTCTTTACCATTCTTTGGTATTCATGCCTGTATTTTAGACCCAGTAACAGGTGTGGAGCTTACCGGACCTGACGTGGAGGGTGTCTTGGCTGTTAAGAACACCTGGCCCTCTATGGCCCGTTCGGTGTGGCACAACCACGTCAAGTATATGGACACCTACTTGACGCCCTACCCCGGCTATTACTTCACTGGTGATGGTGCTGCTAGAGACCACGACGGATACTACTGGATTAGAGGTAGAGTTGACGATGTGGTTAACGTTTCGGGTCACAGATTATCTACTGCTGAAATCGAGGCTGCCTTGATTGAGCACCAGGGAGTTTCAGAGGCTGCCGTTGTTGGTATTCTGGACGAATTGACTGGACAAGCTGTGGTGGCGTTTGTCGCGCTCAAGGACGAGCCTGCTGAGAGGATTGACGGAAATGAGACTAGTGAGGAGGCATTTGCTTTGCGCAGGGAGTTAGTCTTGCAAGTTAGAAGAGAGATTGGCCCTTTTGCAGCACCCAAGAGCGTCATTATTGTTGCCGACTTGCCCAAGACTCGTTCAGGAAAAATCATGAGAAGAATCTTGAGAAAGATCTCCGCCAACGAAGCTGATCAGTTGGGTGACATTAGTACCTTGTCGAACCCCCTGTCTGTGGCTGGAATCATTGATTCTTTTACCAAGCAGTTTGGTACGAAGTGAGCGGTCATTGGTAACTGTGAGCAGTATTTACCACCATGTTAATTACAGTTTTGGAAGTAAAATGAAATGACTAGACACGAAATGACTGGACACAAAATGACTGAGCACGAAGCGAATTTAGCCTTGTATCTAGAGAGCGGAGGAGTAAGTGGATATGTATAGTGTTGGGGTTTGCTTATTGCTTTCGTATTTTTATATTAGTCAAATTAAGCAGAGTGTAGGCAATAGAAACGGAGTGTTTACCGTACCTGTCAGAAAAAGGGCGGCTTGTTGACTCTTTACGGTTACCCCCAAAATGAGTGTTGGGAGACTCACCAAGGCATTTGTACTAGTCAAGTTTGTGTTAGTTGTGATCGTATGGTTCACCCCTGTTCAGTTTGACACGTCTTCTCAACTTTTGGTCGAGCAGTACAAGGTCATCGGACGCGGTTGGTTGGTCAATCTAGTGAACGACAGGCTAGCGGACAAGTTTGTGACATGGGATGCGGTGTACTTCAGTCACTTGGCGGTCAATCCGATCAGGTACGAGCACGAGTATGTGTTTGGACCCTTGTGGTGGCGCCTAGTCAAGTATTTGCCGATTGGTGACGACTTTTATGGCAAGGTTTGGCTCAGTATTGGGCTCTCTAATTTATTCCACTTCGCAACCGTGTTGGGTGTATATGCATTGACGAAGAAGTTCTTCTATCGCAATGGCGGTCCCGTCGAGGAGCGGTTCGCCTTCGTTTCTGGGTGCTTGGCGATCATGTCCCCAGCTGGGATATTTCTTGTTGCGGGATACAGCGAGAACTTAAGCAATGCACTAGGTATTGCAGCTATCTACGCTCGCGACATGTCGATCAACTTCAACGACTACTCTAGAAGGAGTACCAAGCTGCTCCAGAGCAGGTCTCTCTACTTGTTATCGGGCCTCTTGGTGGCTATAAATTCGGGCGTACGCGCCAATACCGTACTTTTGGGTATCATCTACTTGTACGATGTGTACACTTTTCTAGTGTTGGACGGGGACATTTTGAGCACAGTAATAGCACTTATTGGTGGCGGCCAGCTCTTTGGTGCGTTGGTTGGTCACAATTGGTTACTTTTCAAGCTCTTTTGTCCTGAACGCGGCGAGTGGTGCAACTCGGCGGTTCCATCTTTGTTCCTGTACGCACAGAAACACTACTGGAACGTGGGTTTCTTGCGCTATTGGACACCCAATAATGTACCGAATTTTGCATTGGTGGCCCCAGTGATTTTGCTCAATGTGGCTGCAATAAGACACTACTTTCTAGAGTTGCCAAAGATTAGAAAAGTGCTTCCCCTTTTGATAGTCAATACAGCTTTGATCACTGGCGGCGTGTTCTTTTGGAACGTTCAGATTTTGAATCGCATCACCGGCTTTTTGCCGGTGGCCCACTGGTTTGTGGCTCACTTGATTACTTCAAGGAATCCCTGGGGAAAGAGGATAGTCTACTACTTTCTCGGCTATACAATATTACAAGCAGCACTTTTTGCCGCATTCTTACCCCCAGCATAGCACCAATTAACAGTATTACTGCAGCATTCTTCATACAGCAGCCTGTTTTGACTATTCAGTTTGTATGGATGATTCAGCCTATTTTGATGATTTTGAGCGGATGCAAAATTGGCAAAACTTTTCCGCATTAGGGCATGGAATACGAGATAACGATTGCAAAGTCTGAGAGTATATAGCACCATGAGCTTGTTTAACTCTCAAAAGCAGAGATGGGAGTTCTACTGAAACTAATTGGGAACGTACACAGCGACTGGTACGATGGAAGTGGAGTTTTTGTCAAGGGAATGGTGCTCTTTGTACTTGCTATCCTAGTGATGGTGATAAAAGTGCGGAACAGGAAGCCTGTTGAACAGGATAAAGGAAAGGGGGGGACGCGTACCAAGGCTGCCACGAGACAGTTGGGTGTGTGGATTCCAGACTATGAGTTCCAGACCCCGATCCCGCCTCCATACCCCAGCTGGGACCACCAGCTCACGCGCCCACTTCCATACAGAGCGTTCAAACATGCTTACCACATAACGATGGGGATCCGGAATATGGATTGGGCGCGGTGGATTGAGATGGATAACGAGTGGCTCAAGTACCACAACCGCAAGTTGGAACGGCTCCAAGAACGGGGTACGGAGTTGTACGAAAGCAGCCCACTCGGGATGGAAGCGGCGTACGAGCTTTTGGACGAATTGAAGCGCTACTTGCCGAACCGCTACCCCACCATGTTCCGTGCTACCGATGTGGGCATGGACAACTTGGTTACGGGCGAGAAGCACGATTTCGGGCGTGGCACTGGCATTGACCCTATCCTCACAGCGGCCATGTTGGTACAGGACGACTTGGCAATCATGGTTGAGGGTGCTGATGGCGAGTACCGTCTAGAGTCTGGGGCGATTATGCTTGCTGGTTTCTGGCGATTTCGCGACAAGTTCCGGCTCCCCCTTAGCGCGATTCACACTAACGGTGATGTACCGCAGTACGATACCAAATTGCGCAGTGGGATGCACAAGTTCTTTATGCGTCTTGGGGTTGGTGCGCCTGTTGTGCGTAACAACTATTTTGTACAGACGGACAGCGACTTGGGCTGGTCGAGCGCGATTGGGAGCGAGTCAGAGCTGGTTGCAGGCTGGGACGCGGCAGCGCCCGCGGCCACGATCGAGCAGCTCTACTTCCGCAGCGAACGCCAGAGCTTGCGTCGCTTACCGCGAACTGGTGCGATTGTGTTCACCATTCGCACGTATATGTTGCCCATGACGGCCTTGTGTGCCGAGCCACACGTGCCGCGCCGCCTCTTGAACGGGATACGGTCGTGGCTGGCAGATGTGGAGGCGTACAAGGGGCTTGACAAGTACCTGGAAGCATTGATGCCGTACTTGGAGCAGCGCGCCGAGGCCCAGGCGGCTGAGGGCTACACCAGCGAAAACGAGCCTAGCGTGTACCCATATTGAGGTTTAGAAATAGGTAGAGATGTGGCGTAACTTTAAATTTAAGAGTTAATGATTATGAAGTGAAAGGGTGATAGGAAGTGACATGAAGTGATTGGATGATAGGGTGACAAGAAGTGATAATTAAAGGTGAAGCTAAGGAGGGTGCTAGAAAATTGGAGGTGGCAATAAACTGTAAACAAATTATATGCAAAATTAATACGCAATAAAAGTATACCTGTAAAGTAGTAACCATGCCAGCAAGCGCGACACATAAACAAACAAAACACCATTCAACAAAACAACACCCATCAACGTTACAGACTAAAATACAATCCTTACATTTCACTGAATCACTTATTAAACCGTGGTCATTACTAATATACAAACGAATTAAAGTAGCTAAGTTCTCTCGCCCCTCAATCTGCGCGCCAACTGGATGTCCTTCTTCTGGATGGTCACTCTCTTGGCGTGAATAGCGCACAAGTTGGTGTCCTCAAACAAGGACACCAAGTAGGCCTCGACGGACTCCTGCAACGCACCAATGGCGGAGGACTGGAAACGCAAGTCGGTCTTGAAGTCCTGGGCAATCTCTCTCACCAAGCGCTGGAAAGGCAACTTGCGGATCAAAAGCTCAGTAGACTTTTGGAAACGTCTGATTTCTCTCAACGCAACGGTACCAGGCTTATATCTGTGGGGCTTCTTGACACCGCCGGTCGAAGGCGCGGACTTTCTCGCGGCCTTCGAGGCCAACTGCTTTCTGGGAGCCTTGCCACCCGTGGACTTTCTTGCTGTCTGCTTAGTTCTCGCCATCTCTGCCCTCTCAATCACTGGCGCCGCCCCATTCTTTATACCCTGGCTGCAAACACATTGGGGGCAGAAGAGTCACGTGCAGAATATCAGAATCCACTCGCACTTTTCAGAACACACGCGTAAGTTTAGAACTGCACTGAGTACGAAATATACGCAAGTGACTAGTAAAATGTAGCACGCTAACTAGACGGTTTCTGCTGCGTGCGGGAGGCGCCCTGCGCGTGCGGGAGGAGCTTGCGGCTCGTTGCGCGGACGCCCGTGCTGGGAGCGTTGGCGTGGAGCGTTGCTTGCGGTGCCTGCGGCGGCGTTGCTTGTGCCTGCGGTGGCGGCGCGGTGGCGGCGCGGCGAGTCGCGCTCGCCGCAGCGCGCTCTGCGGTTGCAGTGTGGGTGCGGGAGCTGCCGGGCGCGAGGCTCGTGGGGGACTGGGCGAACGTATAAATAATGCTGGTGGCGCCTAGTTGTTGCTCATCAGCAATGTCAGGAAGAGGAAAAGGCGGAAAAGGTTTAGGAAAGGGTGGTGCCAAGAGACACAGAAAGATCTTGAGAGACAACATCCAGGGTATCACCAAGCCCGCTATCAGAAGATTGGCAAGAAGAGGTGGTGTCAAGCGTATCTCTGCCTTGATTTACGAGGAAGTGAGAGTTGTGTTGAAGTCGTTCTTGGAGAATGTCATTAGAGATGCCGTCACATACACCGAGCACGCCAAGAGAAAGACTGTCACCTCGTTGGACGTAGTCTACGCTTTGAAGAGACAGGGCAGAACCTTGTACGGTTTCGGAGGTTAGTTTAGTTCTACAGTGTATATTAATCAACGGGTTTGTTTCAACAGGTAGAGTGTAATCGTGATGGAGGGGGGATGCGCTCTGGGTGACGCGCGCAGAACCGTGGGCATAGACATGCAGTGTAGAGAGAATACCAGCAAGCCGCTGTTATAAATACTCATCTATTCAAATACAAAGGTAAAAGTAGATGCTAGCAACTACAACGAAGGAGCAAGGAGAAACAAGTAAAGGGTATCAAGTAAGAAATAAAGGGTAAAAAGAAAGAAGCAAGGAGCAGCAACTCCAAACCCCCAACCAGCTCTGAACCAATCTTTACCCAAAGCTCGCCGCGATAACGCCATCCAAACGCTCCTTAGTAGCACCCCGAATTAAAACGTGCACGTGACTGATTGCACGCACGCTTTGGAGGGACTCCCAATTCTTAAACCAACACACCAGTTCTTTATCGACGCCGAGTCCAATAACAAAGGTGCGATTCACATAGTCGTCAATCGCTGCGCGCGTTGCGCTAGAAATGTCGCCAATTGGCGATGCGGGATCCGGTGCAATCTGGTGCTTGCTCCACACACAAACGTGCGCCACGTCATCCTCAAAGTGGTATGGAAACGAGTTTCGCACCACGCGCACAGTGTCAGCGGGTTCCAAAACGCCTGTAGGCGGAGCAGCGCCTAGCAAGTCCTCCAGCGTCCAGCAAACCTCGTGTGCAAGAATGTGGTCTGCAACCAGCGTGTGTGTGCGGCCCAACGCCTGCTTAAACTCGAGGTAGCGTTCCGTCACACGCAGCAGCCGGGCAAAGAGTTCCAAGCGATTCAGGCGCACAATCGCAACTGTCTCCTGCCACGTAAATGGCACATCCTTAACCTTGGCTGGGTGAGGCATCCAGCGCGTGTGCACCGTTTCAATTTGGATAGCTCCAAGGTCAACCGCAGACGTAACCGACAACGACATACACTCACCAGCGTCCTTCGACAAACTGGCTAAAAGATAGCGATGATGGTGAAAAACGGTTACTATATACCCCATCGCACCCATGTTGCATAATCTTGACAGCGGTTGCAATGCAACACAGTCACGTGACACTAACATACGATGCTAATCAAGCGGCGCCACCAAACAGGCTTGCGAGCTGGTGACAGGCGGTCTTCGTACTCAATCAAGTCCAAGCCTGTTTTCAAGTCAATTTCTGCAAACGGCACCAACCAGGGGCTGTCACCATAATAGTACTTGTCATAAATGCGGTGTGCGAAGAACAAGACGGCAAAAACTGGCAAGGGGGCATAGGCAACGACAACCAACAATGGCTCATTCTCAAAGTACTGGCTGTATCCGTTTGTGAGAGTCAAAATGGAAAGGAGTCCAATAACAAAATAGTTAGCCCATGGAAGCCACAGTGAAAAATACGTTACCCGATTGCGCAACCCCTGAAAGGCAATAGCGCGGCGCCAGCGCAAGTGCGCCGCCGACACGAGAATCCACGCCATATACGTAAGCACTGTACAGAGCTTACCGAGGTACGAAAACACACGTGCCTTGGGCAAGATACAATTGAGATAGGACAAGAGAGTGAGAATTGCCGTAACAAACACAGCGTTGTACGGTACTCCCGAGTTACTAACCCTCGAAAAGATGCGTGGAGCCGAGCCACGGCACGAGAGAGAATAGAGTGTGCGTGATCCCGAGTAGAAAAAGGAGTTCGCCGCCGATAAAGAGGAAAACAAAATGCAGACATTAATAATGTGGTCTAGCGACGGAATGGCGGCATTCTGAATGCCAATGACAAACGGCGAAACACTAATGTCAAACTCCTTATCGAGCTGGAGCATAGTCTGCGAGCTCACCAATATACCCATAATCAAGGCACAAACGACATAAAAGAAAACCAAGCGGTAGATAAAGCGCGAGGCCGCAAGTGGGATATTAGGGCGCGGATATTGACACTCACCACCAGCGGCAGCAACCAATTCCGGCGAACACACAAACGAAAAGCCCAGCTTAATGAGCGCTGTCCAAAAACTCAAAAATCGACCAGCGTCGCCAGACAAATAGTGTTCTGAAATTGCTTGGCCATCCTTCCAGTAACGAAAACCCAAGCGGTCGTGCTTGGGGCCTCCTCCAAGAAACAAAATCACTCCCAAAAAGATAAGCATCACAACCAAGAGCAATTTGAGTGCCGCAAACCAAAACTCCGCCTCTCCAAAGTACTTGACACTAACCATATTCAAAACCAAAACTATAGCCAATGACAATGAAATCCAAACTGCATCATTTACTTGAGCCGTCCAGTAATGAATAATAATCGCAACGGCGGTAATTTCTGCCGATACGGCAACGCCAAGCATAATCCAATAGTTGTACCCAATTGCAAAGCCAAACAGCTCTGATAGATAATCATTGATAAATGTTTGAGGACCATTTCCTGGCAATGGTAAAAAGGTAGTCATCTCAACCAACATTTGCAAGACAAAATAGACAATCACTGCCATAATAATATAAGCCATTAATAGCGCAGCCGGTCCACTAATTGCCAAGATACTTCCCAGCCACACAAAAAGACCTGTTCCGATTGAACCACCAAGGGCAATCAATGAAACGTGACGGGGCTTGAGACCACGTATCAAATAACCCATATTTTCTTCCTCTGGAATCAGGTTATTCTTCTCAGAACCGAAGTTAGAGTATATGCCAACCAGAGATGGCGAACTCTCATTAATATGGCTTTGGCCATGGTGAAGTGCCTGTGCGTATTCTTCCTGAATTTGCAGACTTCTATTATTCATGTTCCAATCAAAGAATCAGCAGTCTAGAAATATGGTGTAGAATCGGCGAAGAATTATCAGGTTCCTACTAGTTTGATTTATACGCAAAACATCTTAATGTGCTTGCAGCGTTCATTTTTGTGCTGGTCCCCAAAAGAAGCGTTCTCATGTACACCGAGGCTTCTCTAGAAAGAGCACAATCAAGTAATTTTACATTCGAAACTGACCTGCATCACCTTACTTCGACAAAACGATTACGCTACCAACACGGAGGAATAGCTTTATCGGATAATTTCTCTTCAGTGGACACGCATGACACAGGGTTATGTATGTCTAGAAATTGGGATTGACATTGCTAATAAATAAGGTGAAGGTACTTTTTGATAAGGCAGGGGAATGAGGGTATAGAATTAGAATGGAATGGAGCATTCCATGAACAAGAATGTCATGGCCTGTCCAGTTTACTATTAGACGAATGGGACTGGCGACACTATTCTACATTTAAGGCCGTAATCAAAATTGCCTTGAAGTGAATGCAATTGTCAGCAAGAGCAAAAGTACTAGCTTGTTCCTACCTGTCTTTTTCGCCAGGAAAAAAAACCAAGTAGCTTATCCTTTCTACTATTCTCGGTTGCAGCCTCAATGATACTTAGTTCTAATTCTTCTTTTTCGATTAAGTCTAGGTCAGTCGTCAAGTCAAATTCCTCAAGGGGGCGCAACCATGGAGTCGAGCCATAGTAATAATGTTCATATGCTCGGTATGCCCAGTAACAGACGAAGCAGTTGAGCAAGGACAAGTACGAGGATAAACCAAAACTCCATTCACGAGTGAAAATAACCAGATAGCCATTAGTAATGGTGAGAAGAGAAACCAAAATAATAACGTAGTAAGCACCAAAAGGCTGAAATAGCGATCTGTATGTGACACGATCTTCCAAGCCATGAAAGACAATCGCCCTGCGCCAACGCAAGTACGCAAAGCAGATTAAAATCCAGGAAATCAAGCCCGACACGATGCACATTCTGCATAACCTCATGAAAACAGTAGCAGAGGCTATACTGCAGGTTAAATATGCTAAAAGACCAAGTGATGCAGTGAGGAGTACGCAATAAATTGGCAGTCCAAACTGGTTCACCTTCATCAAAATCTTGGGAGTTAAACCGCGACAGGCCAAACTGTGGAGTGCGCGTGAACCAGAAAACAAAAAGGCATTTGCTGACAGAATAGCAAAAATGAGAATGGTACCATTGACAACGTGAGCAAGTCCATTGATACCTGCGCTCTGAATGGCAATCACAAATGGAGAAATAGTGGAACGGTTTTGTGCCTCAATCGTGCGCTGTGTTTTTGAGTTGACCACAAATCCAATAACAAGCGATCCAAAAATATAAAACAAGCTCAACCGCCATCCAAAATTCCGCGCAGCTCGCGGCATATTCTTTCTTGGTCGCTCACATTCACTTCCCACAGAAGTGACTAACTCAGGGGTGCAAATAAAGGCATATCCCAGCTTGATAATAGCACTCCAGGTGGTCAAAAATCGGCCGGGAGCACCTGTAAGAAATTGTGCATGAAAAGCCAAACCATCTTTCCAGTATCTAAAACCCACCCGGTCATGCTGGGGACCACCGCCAAAAAACAAAACTATACCCAAGATTATCAACCCCGATAGAGTGATCAACTTCAACAGCGCGAGCAAAAATTCAGCCTCTCCAAAGTACTTTACACTGAATACGTTGAGGGTTAAGAGGAGGCCTAAGATCATTGATATCCAAACGGCGCTATTCACAGCCCTGGTCCAATAGGTAATAACAGTGGATGCGGCAGTTGTCTCCACAGCAACGGCAACTCCAAGCAAAAGCCAATAATTGTACCCCAATGCGAATCCAAACAGGTCAGAGAGATAGTCAGTAACAAAAGTTTGAGCAGAAGTTCCAGGGATAGGCAAGAATGTTGTCATCTCCACCAAAATGTGACATACAAAATAGACAATAGAAGACATGACAATATTACCAATCAAGAGAGGGGCCGGTCCACTATTTGCGAGAACAGATCCCAGAAAGACAAGCAAACCTGTACCAACAGCGCTTCCCATTGCAATCAACAGCACATGCCTTGCTTTTAATCCACGCTGTAACGTTGGAAAATGTTCCAGCTCAGTATCAGGAGTCCGTGACAGACCTCTCGCGCCATTAAATAGCACGCCTAGGGCTGAAAAGCCCGAGAGCATGCTAGAGTCCAGCAGAGGCGAAGGTTCATGTTTGGAAGGCATTTTAGCGTTTTAGATTACCTGGATGTGCCCTTACAGATATAACCTCATTGCGTTACAAAAGTGAGGCGACTTTTTGCATACTCTGAGAGAAAAATGCACCAAGTCAAGTCTTAATAACGCCTAGACCCAAACCCCTCAATTCTCAATCTGAACCTGAAACCAACAAAGCTGTTGTTCATCATGGCATATGATTGAAAATTTATTGTTCTCAAAAGACGTTAAATATTGGCATGATACAGATGATTATCGTGGGTACATATACTAGGCCACAAAGAGGTGTAGAGGTGTAAAAAGATACCCAAAACCATGATTATCAAACCCCCTCACGTATTTATTGCGTTCTAATTGCCAATGAGAAGATATTGTCGAGTTATACTGTTACTACAACTACTAAGGATAATATGCAAGGTTAAAATAATATTATTCGTTAACTCATAAAATCACTTTCATGAGGATGAAAAGAGATTCTGAGGCACATGATACAATCCAGATTCTGAGGTACAGATGAAGTACTATGAGGCGAGCTGTGTCTAGATAAGACTGAGGGAGATATATTAGGGTACACCTGAATCATGGTAATACGCGAAGAACAGGTATATCAACCAAACAGTCAGTGCCAAAGAGGAACCCCACTTTTAATGCAGTTAGGACACCCCTCTGTACTCCTGTTATAAACAGTAGTATATGAAGCTTCAGAATGTGCCCTAAGTGAATAAAGTGGTACTGACTGTCAATAGAAGATTTCCTTAGCTAAAGCAGGACATCAACTTATTATTATCATGTCTCAGCCATTACCACGTGCTCCAGTTTCTTCTATTATGGTCATGAAAGAGTACCTTCAACAGATAAGAGTGTAATTTACAGGCGGTCAATAGCATACTTCTCTAACAAATTACAACGGTAACCAAATCCCCGTGCCGTGTAAGGAGTATAATAGGACTATGCAGCTAGGTAGTATCGACAACAGGGGTCAGCTGATCCTGGCCCGGCATAGCGCCAAGACAAGACTGGGAATGACGGCTATCAGTACAGTGTTGTACAACTACCCCTTGACAGGTTGCAAAAAGCTTAACGCCACGGGGCACATCATTTAATATCTACGTGATTGAGGCGTTATATGCAACCTTGTACATAAATATGGCTGCCAGTTCATAATTTAGACCCTCTTACTATGCAGGGATTCTGCAAGAATTTTCTAGCTTCTTAGGTGTACTGTGGCGCCCAACCCCCCATTCCTGTATTTAATTACAGAATCGGATCATTGGAGAATCTGACCATGGGAGACTCCCACCACACTAGGTCGACAGGTATCACGCCAACAGTCTCTATACGTATCCTTACAACAGTACTTTTGGTTCTTTTTAGTGATTTATATTTAATGAAGTTTGGCTACTGGGTTCATCATTAAGATTCGAAGCAGATTAGGCGCCTCCCCTTTGGAATTATTACTGTGAACAGACTAAACAACATGTCCCTATTTGTCAATCTAGCTAGATGAAGGAAACGGTACGCTTCTACGCGATCCAGAACCATACTTTTTCTATCCAGTTTTTCGGGAGACGGTCAGGTTCGTTCAAGTCCTCCTCCTCAATTATGTCCAAGCCGGTTATTACATCAATCTCTGAAATTGGCACCAACCATTTCTTGTTACCTCTTCTATAGTCATATATGCGGTGCGCAAAGTAGAGGACGACAATGATTGGCAATGTGATGTATGCAGCCAAAAAGTCACCAGCTGTGAATTTGAAAAAGACAGCGTACCCGTTTGTGATTGTCACCAACGAAATGAAAAAGATGACATAATACGCACCAAACGGCTGCATGGGGGTCTTGTAAGGTACGCGGTCCTCCAACCGGTGGTAGACGATAGCCTTGCGCCAGCGGAGGTAGGAGCATGCCACAATGACCCAACTGACAAAGCCAGAGATTGTGGAGATGTTTGAAAACCATGCAAACACAGATGCCGCTGAGGTGGAGCAGTTGAGGTAGGACAAGAGGCCAAGGACAGACAGTGCTCCCACAGAGAAGTAGGGAACACCGAAACGGTTCACCTTTGCGAATATTCTGGGGGCAAGACCCTTGGTTGCGAGACCAAAGAGTACACGCGAGCCGGAGTAGAGGAAGGAATTGCCGGCCAGCGCCGCCGACGTCAACACCACAGCGTTGATGATGTGGTTGAGCACCGGAATACCCGCATTTTGGATTCCAATCACAAACGGCGAAGCCAGCGCGTCCGAGCTACCCAGGAGTAAACGCGGACTCTTTGAGCTCACAATTACTCCAATAATGAGCGAACCCAAAATGTAAAAGAAGAATAAGCGGTAGATGAAGCGTGTTGCCGCCTTGGGGATATTTCTGCGGGGCTTGTGGCACTCGCCTCCCGCAGCGGCAACCAATTCCGGAGAACAGATGAAGGAGAATCCCAGCTTGATGATGGCAGTCCAAAAGCCCAAGAAGCGACCAGTGGCACCAGGCCTAATGTGCAGGTTAAATGCCAAGCCGTTCTTCCAGTAGCGGAAGCCCAAGCGGTCGTGGTTGGGCCCGCCACCGAAAAACAAGACGACACCCAAGATGATCAAGCCCGTGAGCGTGATCAACTTAAGCAGCGCAAACCAGAACTCGGACTCGCCAAAGAAGCTCACAGAGCACATGTTGAGTCCCACAATCACTACAAGAAGGATCGTGATCCACGCTGCAATGTTGATCAGCTGGTTCCAGTACTGCACCACAATGGCCGCCGCCGTCACCTCTGCGGCCACCAAGATCAGGAACGCGTACCAGTAGTTGTATCCCACAGCAAATCCAAACAGCGGCGAGAGGTAGTCGGTGATGAACAGCTGCGCGCCGTTACCAGGGAGCGGAAGAAAGGTCGTCATTTCTGCAAGCATCTGCATCACAAAGTAGATCACCAGCGACATGATGACGTATGCCAAAAAGAGCGACGCAGGACCACACTGCGCCAAGATTGCACCAGACCCTACAAATAAGCCGGTACCGATAGCACCGCCGATAGCGAGCAACTGGATGTGACGTGACTTGAGACCGCGCTCAAGCGTCGCGCCCCGCTTGGTCTCGTCGGAGCCGGAGTCGCGCTCCTTGTCCACGAGACGCAGGTGCGCGATGCTGATGTCGAGGTACGCCGTGTCCGACCGCTTGATGCTCGCGCGCGAACCCGCCGACGCAACCACAGAGAGATCCTTCATTTGCAGTGACGATCTGGTGTGTACCGCGGCATCTCGCAGTATATATAGCAGCAGGCCCCGTTTCCCCGGCGTCGCTTGGCGCTACCGCCGCAGGAAGATTAGCCTACGGCGATAATACGATAAGCCACCCCCGCGGGAAACGGGGCTGGCAAACACCATGTGCAGGGGGTTTATTGTGCAGGAACACTATGTGCAGGTGGGGCAACTTTGAGACGCACGCTGCAAGAAACAAGGCAGAAGCAGGTTTGCAGCACTTTTGGCCGAGCAAAAAGGCATGTATTGGAAAAACGTAAATTCACGTGACGTATAATCTATGGGTCTACTTTTTGGCAAACAAGGGTTCGCCTATATTCTTTCCCCTCAACTTGACGCCCAAAGCGCGCTCGAGCTTGCCCAAGAGCTGCTGGTTCGGGACGGCACGTCCCGCTTCGTAGTCGTTGATCACGTTTGGCTTTTCGTTAACCTTGGTCGCCAAGTCCTTCTGGGTCCACTTCTTCTCCTGGCGCGCTGCGGAGAGGGCCTTGCCCACCAGGGCCTCGACCTTCTTGACGACGACCACGTCGTCGGTGGCGTCCAACTTGGTGAGGCGCTGGCCCTCAGGGTTCGCCTTGGTGTTGGTCGAGCCATACTTCTTCTCTGTGCCAACAACGCCACCACTGCGGCGTGCCGCGTTCAACTGGCCGGCTGTGCGAGCAACTTGCTGGCGGGGGCCGGTGTTACCGACGCGCGCGCGCAGGCCGATAACCGTTACTGAGTCCCAATCGTCTGACATAGTTGAATAGGTGTTGGTTTGCCACTAGAGTTTTTTTATATAGCGTTTTGGATGCACACGACTTTCGAATGTTCTCGAACGGGGCTAGAGGCAGAGGGACGGTACCTGAAGCTGGATGCTCGGTGCTGGTCGCGGGAGCCCTCGAGACCCGCGATGGAGCGATGGGGCGAGGAAGTGGGGCGTGCTGGCCTGGGACAGGACTGTGGCTAGGTTGGTGTGGGCGCAAACGTCGTTGAAACCGTCACCCCGTCATTACCAGTATGCAGTCTCGGAATTCATTGCTGTATTCCCCGAAGCTGCATTCCTTGTTCTCTAAAGAGGTGCGCTGTTGATGAGGTGACGAGCAAGTTTCTCAGTTTTTAGTCTGTCTATCTTGTATCTATCGCGTATCTAGTGGTTTGTAGCGGTTTGCGGCGGCTCGGAGCCTGCACGCCTCAGACTATTTGGTTATCGCTGAGCCCCCTGACACCTATTATCTAATCTTGGCGATACGCTACCGCGTAGTTTCAGGCCAACTCCGAATTCCACTAGTAGGACCTGCAGGCCTCTTAGCATGGCCGAATCAGAGGCTGACTCAGAGGATGACTCAGAGACTGACTCAAAGGCCGAGTCAAAGGCCGCGTCAAGGGCCGAGTCAGAGCGGCGGCTAAATCAGAGTGGCAGTCACTCATTAGCGGCAAGCTGCAGTGGTTGCACGATGCAGCGGAAGCACGCAGTCTGACAACACAATATAGCGTCGCGCCTTTCCACGTGAACTCTACGGTGGTCTCATAGCTGGCCAGCCAGCTATTCAGATGGCTGACAGACTGGTGCCATGAAATCAAAACAAAAGAGAAAGAGGAATCGGGGATGAGGATGAATTTGAGAATGGGAAAATAAGTGGTGAGGTGCGTTGAATGGACAAGGATGGATGATGAAGACGAATGAAGAGGATGCATAGATAGATGATGTTCAATTATGTGGGGTCAGAGCTAGGCACGGATAAGCAGTGTGGAATAATCAAGACGATTTGCATGAAAACAGGCCACAATCTCAATGGATTACCCAAAACGAGCGGTGAAAGAATCCAGTAACGATGTGGTGATAATGCACTCCATGATGACGCACACTATGATAACAGTCCAATACTCGCTTACCCACAATATCTCACTGATACGGCGTAGTAGTCTCAATTGAGTTGTTGATACAGCACACGTAAACCCTATCGCCAAAACCCCCTCTGCCAAAACCTCCTCCGCCAAATGCCCCTCCGCCAAAGCCCCCCTCCGTAAACGAACCGGCTCGCCGACACCTTCCCCGATTGACCCCTGCACCCTCGCATTCACGCTCCCGCTCAAACTCGCTCTCAAACCCATACTCACCCCCATTTTCACCCCATTTTCTCCCCTATTACCCTTCAACGCTAGCCTAAATCTGTGACCAAGTGACAAACGCCTCTCGCACCCCTCCTCAACGTCCCTGGCCTTGGCTACCCCACACTGCGGCACTAGGCGGACTAAGAGTTGGGGAACGCTAGCATCAGGCTCTGACCGAGCGGCGGCGCGGCGCTCCGGACCAGTGGGAAAGAATAACCCTGAAACTGGTTGAGGCACCCCGCTCGTAGAGTACCTCGCTACAGAGCCTACACCACGCAACTGCATTTTGTCCAGATTCGGTCAGCTTTTTGGTCCCATTGGGTCAGCTTGTTGGTCCAACTGGATTATTGATGGTATAATTGGATCAGCTTGTTGGCATAATTGGACTAGCTTGACGTAATTGGGCCAGCTTGTCGTAATTGGACCTTGCGGATTTCCGGTGAACATGGGATTGGTCATCGGCTTGACACACTGCACCCCACACTCAAGGCGCGTCTGTATACCCGCATCCACATGGACCCTGTATACCCACGCGGCGCGTGTCACCCCCAGTTGCCAAAAAGGCTGGACCTACTCATCTCCATTCCCCTCCATCCCCACTCTATACGGTCAGTAACTAGTAATCAACTAGACTACAATCAGTAAATGGTAAATCTTACATCCAGCTATACTCAAAATCACCAATGGCTCCAATTGCACCATTGAGTTCAAGGATGCTGACACTGGTATCAGGACGGTGCAATCGATGGCCAAATCGATCATCCCCGACATGCGCAACGAATTGAGGCATGCAGCTACGGTGTCCCTTGGATCCGACTTTAATTGCCAATATTGCTGCGACAAAATTGTTCGGCACTACTCCATGCCCATCACCGTCTCGTCGCGCCTGCGCTCGCTCAAGCCCGTTTCGACCGACGAGCTCGTATCCACGCTGCCAGCACTGGCGTTGGCAGCGCTCGTGGCACGCGACAACCGCTGCAGCGTCCATCGCGTGCGTTTGACGTCTGTCGACGCCAGCGGCCGCCACGTCCCGTTGGACCTTGACGCGTCGCTCAGCGACAACGGCGTCGGTGCCAGCAGCACCGTCTACGCCAAGGACTTGGGCCCGCAGATCTCGTGGCGTACAGTGTTTTTGATTGAGTACCTTGGTCCGCTCATCTTCTTTCCGTTGTTCTACTACTTCCCCGTCCTCTACGGCTGGCCCAGCCACACCGTCTTGCCGCGGACACACACACAGCTGGTGGCAGTCGTCTTGGCGGTGATTCACTTTGCGAAGCGTGAGTTGGAGACTGTGTTTGTACACAGATTTTCAAATGCGACCATGCCGGCCTTCAACATTATCAAAAACAGTCTCCACTACTGGTTGCTTGCTGGTGTGAGTATCTCCTTGTTCATCTTTGCGCCGCAGACCCCGTTGCTGGTGGCTTCCCGTGGTACCTTGACGCGCGTATTGTTTTACACCAATGACTTGAGCGACACCGCCATCGCAGCGTTGGTAGCGGTGTGGACGTTTGCGGAGTTGTCCAACTTGAAGACGCACATTGCGTTAGCGCTGGTGCGTGCTAAGGATGCCAAAAAGTACGTTATCCCGTACGGCTACGGCTTTAACGTTGTGGCGTGCCCCAACTACTTTTTTGAGCTGTTGGCCTGGGTAGTGTTTGCCATCTTGGTTGGTAACTGGCTGTCGTGGGTGTTTGCAGCGGTGCTGGTGGGCCAGATGTACGTGTGGGCGGTTAAGAAGCACAAGCGGTACGTCAAGACCTTTGGTGATGAGTACAAGAAGTTGCGTAGAGCCGTGTTTGTGCCGTATTTGTTTTGAGCAAGAGGAGTGAATGAGAGAGGAGAAGGAGAAGGAGAAGGAGAAGCAAGACACGAATGAAAGCAATACTAAAAGTACGGATTATCTATCTATTATCATTTTCTACTTATATACCGCTATCATCCGACAGAAACTTAATGCACACACTGTTTACACAGTGGCGCTCGTCAGTGGGTGTGGAGTAGCCCTCGCCCTTGAAAACGTGGCCCAAGTGTCCTTGGCACCCCGAACAACGCATCTCCTCGCGCACGGTCCCCATGCTCAGGTCACGGTGGATTGTGATTGAGCCCGGAATCGCCTCGTAGAATGCGGGCCAGCCACAGTGGGCCAAGAACTTGGTCAGCGACCGGTACAATGGCTGCTGGCACCCAACACACTCGTACACTCCCTTCGCAGTGGGTGGCGTAAGGTTGTACTCGCCACTGTTCGGCGCCTCCGTTCCCAGTTGGCGTAAAACGCGGAATTGCTGGGGCGTCAACACCGCTTGCCACTCCTGTTCTGATTTGGTCATGTAGCTACGCAATCCTGGTCGTCCAACCCGTAACAAGTGTTGCACTGACCGCTTCATGGTGTAGCCGCGATTGCACATTTATGAATACCTTACACACGTGACTGCTGCCTGGTCGGTCATTCGGCCAACCATGCCGGGTGGCGTCAGCCCTACTAACGGGCAAGGCGGATTTGTTGTTCCGCGGGACGGTCACTCCGCTCGAGTTTGGTTAAGCATCCAGTTAGGTAAAGGACCTGCAATTACGTCATGCATGACCAGATCGATTTTGACAGGTGCATATCAGGCATACAATTATTAGCGTACAAGAATCTATACACAAATGCAAATATAGGACTGGGAAATGAAAGAGAAGACACCTAGAAAGCACCAGCGTAGCCCAGTACTGGCCACGGGGTCGCTGCGTTGTGAAATTTAGCGCATAAAGTAGTTGAACTTTCCGGACTTGTTTCTGGACTTGTCCTTTGTGTCAGACTTGAAGTCCCACGCAATCTCAATGTCCAACTCTCTGGGGTTGGTCGAATTAGGTCTCGAGGCGATACTGCCCTTGATAACCTCCCCCTTTTTAAGGTCCAAAACCTGGTCCATGTAGAAGACGGTTTGCTTCCAGTGGGTGTACTGGTTCATAGGACCAGTAGGCAAGGTGACAGTTTCGTCACCGGGGAACACAGCGTCCCACCACACAATGTAGGCGTGGCATAACTCGTTGTCGAGAGCTTCTAACTGGAACTCACGGTGGAACCCTAACTGTTCCTTGGTGACAGTGTTTATGTCAAAGTCAAAAAACTTGTAGGGGGCTGTGACAAGCAGCTGATTGTTGACGGTGTCCACGAGCGGCTCAACCATGGCAATCTTGATGAAAGGCGAGTAGTCAAAGCCATATACGTCCTCCCAGTAGTGTATCTTTTCACCCTTGTATTCGGCATCCTCAATTCCAGCAATATGCATGGAGCACTTGTCGGGCAAGATCAACCCACCCGGAGCCAAGTACTTGTCGCGAGCGTAGAGGACAGTGTCTAACATCGACTCGTACAACAAGAAGTAACCCATCCATTCCGAAACAATGATATCGACTTGCTTGACAGGTAACTCGATATCCTCTAGCTTTCCCTGTAACAAGGTGATCTTGTCGTCGAATCCATTCAAGCTCACAATCTCGCGCGCCTTCTCGATGATGTTCGACATGTCGACAGAGTACACATGTTTCGCACCTGCCTTGGCAGCGAACATGGAGAGAATTCCTGTACCGCATCCCACATCCAAGACGATCTTGTCCTTAAACAAGTGTTTGTTTTTGTACATGGCGGAACGGTAGCTAAGCGTTCTGGACGTGTCTTTCAACATTTCCTCGTGGATACCAAAGTGGTCATACGAGGAGAAGTAGTGTTGCTCGCTAAATGGCAAGCTTGTTTTCTCTGTGGCAGACTCGTTGGATGTCATCTTGTGCAATTCAATTGGCAATCGTATTGGAGCCTTTTGCGATGAGGTCGCTTTATAGTTTTTCGGCGCATTTTTTTTCAGCGATGCGATGGATGGGCCCAGTCAACGTTTCCTCCTCAGATAAGGAACCAGGAATAAATAGACACCAACAGAGGAGAATAGAGCGAAGAGTGGTAAATTAGGTCATACATAGATAGAGAATAGAGAGTTCAGATGAAACCCATTTTTTTGGTTCATCGCAAGCTCTATTCTGACTTGTCTTATGCACCATTGCCAGGTGAAGTAGGCATTGATAAATCGCCACCAGCTCACTCGATCAGCCCACTGACAAGAATTATTGCTTGCGTGTTCTGTAATCTTTAGCCGGGATTGGAGTAAACTGTAGGAGCAGTGAAAAACAGCGAAATGTCAAGAGTATATACCAGGTTGAGGGTTGAAGCAATATGGCTGCAAAATTTAAATCACGTGCAAAGATGGCCAGCGTAGTCTGTGGCACCAGTATCAAGTCCATGCACGGAGGTGTAAATGCTAGCTATGGTCGTGGTGCAAACGTTTATGCTTGGTAGTGTCTCAGTGAGGATAGGCCGCACAGTTTAACGATTGCCCTTGCCTCAATTAATGTGGGTGTCGCGAGAAGAGTTGGGGGTTGAGACAGGAAGCCATGGCCTTTTATCTAGGTTCTTTGCACTCTTAAGGGCTGTCCATAGCTAATGTTTGGATAGTTTATCAACCTTAAACAAATCGGCGATGTGAAATCAGGCCTTAGTCGGCCCAAAACGGTTTTACAGTCACAAGACTCTGGATCTTTGCAACCGACATGGGTGGGTAAACTCGCCAAATACCAGCGATGTGGTGTACAAAAGACATCCGAACAAGGAAAATGACGACTATGCAGACAGTTTGGAATTTGGACAATTCGGGATTCGCATAATTCTCACTATTTTACACAAAGGAGGAGATGCAATGATTCTATGGTAGTCACAATCACACAAATGTTACAATAGCCGACCAAGGTCTTAAGTGTTCACCTGGCCAAACAGGATTATGCTGAATGCGTTGTATACCTGTCGTAACAGGGACAAAATGTTAATGGTGAATAAAAGGAAAGAAAATGCCACATTATTTGCCACAATTTTGCAGCCGGTCTCAACATGAAGGTGAACAGGGAATTATTGATAATAGCTACCGGTTACGGACTAGCATCTGCTCTTCGGCTCCAGAAGCAACAGGTGAGTCGGTATGACCTGGTTGTGTTTGGTGTGAATGAATTGGATGATATTAGTGATGGGTCGGATGCATTTCAGCGTCAGCGTTTAAAAGAAGACATGTTAGTTACCGCGGCTAATAGTTTGGTGATATCTGAAAACAGGTATCAAGTGGGTAGCTTAGGGATAACAAATGATAATGTTGTAATCCGCAGTGGGGCGTATTGGTTTATTTCTGATAACCCACAGCAGATGTTTGCTGGCGGTCTCACTGTTGAGGAGGGTGCTTCTTATTTGCTGGAAACATCTGAAGCAATTGATTCCAAAATTGACTTCGATGAAGAAAGTAAAAACCCCGTCTTGAATGATGGTATTATCTCAATAAAGAGTAATACTTTTTCTCGTGTTTACCTCTTTGGAACTGAGTTGATCAATAATGGAATGATGTATCTTGAAGCTGGTACTGTATACTTAGGCTTCAGCAATTTCGAAAACAGAGGTTCTTTGTTGATAAAACTGTCTGTTGCTTCCAACATGTTAATGTCGAAGTCTTTAGGTGGGACTATGACAAATGAAGGACTGATTTGTATAGCGGGAAAATTCGAAGCGACCATTGAATCACCAGGCTGCTACATCATCCAGGCTGGCGGTCGATTAACGTTTGGAACCGAGAATTCAGTGTCACCTAATACTCTAGTAATTTTCGATCATTCTACTACCATACTCTATATTAAGGCTAAGCAAAAGAATACTTTAATAGTTAGAGGATTTGGTTCCTTAAATGGTGTCGCTAACGCGATTTGCATGGATGACGAAATTACAACCTATCTGTATGATTTAGATACAGGTATTGTGACTATTACGACACTCTTTACTTTGACAATTGATATTGGAAAGGGCCACACAACAGTCGGCCATCCGAACAATAACAAATGCATATATGTAAAAGTGCCCGGTAATTTCCCAACCCCGCATGACTGTCGGCCCTGCCCTCCGAATCCAATTTTTCCAATACTTCCTGAGCCTTCGTCTGGCATCCGGACGTTAACCAAAACTGATCAAGGTGGAAATGTCGCAACTATAACGGAGAGTTGGATTTTTGACACCAATTCGGAAGGAGTATTCACTACAATGGTGTCCACGCTTCCTTGGCCACAAACTTTTACAACCACAATGTTTGAGACAGATAGTGCTGGGTCGATCAGAAACAGGACCGCCAAGATTGAGGTACTGACCGACTCTGAAAATAATTGGTCAACAAGCACGCACTTTTTCGCATCTACTACTTACACATCGGTGTTCTCCACAGTTGACGACCAGGGCGGTAATGTGATCAGAACAGGGATTGTGACAGTTGGGACTGACGAGAAGGGAGCATGGTCGACCGGTACGTCTGCGTTCAAGTCAACTACATTTACGTCAGATTTCACAACCACCCGCCCGGATGGGAAGCCTACCACAGGAACAGGTATTTTTGAAGTGGGCATAGAACCGAGTGGAATATGGAACACCAGAACGTCAGTTTTCACTAGCACTACTTACACATCGGTTTTCTCCACAGTTGACGACCAGGGCGGTAATGTGATCAGAACAGGGATTGTGACAGTTGGGACTGACGAGAAGGGAGAATGGACCAGCGGTACGTCTGTGTTCAAGTCAACTACATTCACGTCAGATTTCACAACCACCGGTCCGGATGGGAAGCCTACCACAGGAACAGTTATTTTTGAAGTGGACATAGAACCAAGCGGGACATGGAACACCAGAACGTCTGTGTTCACAGCAACTACATACACAACGTCTTGGATCACGCAAGGACCGAATGGGCCTACCATTGACCACGGCGTGGTAGAAGTTGGGCCGGACGAAACTGGAAAATGGATGACTCGCACATCTATTATCAAATCCACCAGCTCTCGTCCAGATAACTCTTGGGGTACCACGTTTACGACAGTAATCACCACCACCGGGCCAGGCGGAGAGGTGTCTACTGTTACGGAGGTTGTTATAGAAGAGCCAGACAAGACAGGCGGCACGACCACTCGTACATCGCTTGTGCCCCCGATTACTCTGGAAGGAGGACCTGGAACCACGTTTACGACAGTAATCACCACCACCGGGCCGGGAGGAGAGGCGACAACTGTTACGGAGATTGTTATAGAAGAGCCAGACAAGACAGGTGGTACAATAACTCACACAATGACATTGGACCAAGAGACGTCAACAGAACTGCTTGCGTTCACAAGAATGACTCGTACTTTGGTGAGGGACGATGTTCATGGGAGGCCATCGACCATCACCGAGGTTATTGTTGTGACCACGAAACCGGATGGGTCTTACACAACGCGCACCTTGCATTGCCCCAAATGCCACTCCCGTCTGACGACATGCTTCAGGTCATGTAGGAAGTCATGCACGTCAGGCACGTGTACATCCACTCAGTCTCGGTCATCTAGCGGAGGTAGTCCCTACAATGTTTTCGATTACGTTTACATAATGGCTATTACCATAGTCGCCGTAATTATTGTGTAGTCGGACTGTTGAGTGTATTGCTTTTCAGTTAAGTATCTATATACTAGCTTTAATTATTAATAGCTGTATTGTTAGGTTTGATATGAGAGAGTATCAGTCCTAAAACCCGAAAGATAGAGTAGTGAAGTTGTGTTGTGGTATAGTATCCAAGGCGAGACTGAAGAGATATTAACTTTATATATAAGACAGATACAATATTAAGTGGTCAAGCTCAGCCTCACCTGAAGAGAACTCTGAGGTACATATGACTTACTGAAGAGAGCGGGCTGTGTATGGACAAGACTGTGAGGCATATACTGAGGCACATATGGAACGTAGTAATATGGACGAATAGGTATACTCAGCCCAAACAGTCTGCCAACCAAATACTAATTGAAGTATGACGACTCCCACCAAGCCTTCTCTAGAGTGGTATATAGTTATATAGGATGTGCCCTAAGTATAGAAGAGGGCTCGACTTCTGAATAGAAGAACACGATAGTTAACAAAGTCTAATACTACCACTACCACCTCTATGACCTTCGCCATGTCTACGAAGTAATAACTTTAATATTTTCTATCCTTTTATACCCCATCCACGGTTTCTCCCTATTCCAACAGGTGTGTAGCTTATTTGGAATAACTTAGTATAGCGGTATAAAGATGAATGGCAACCAGCATTTGTGTGTATAATTATCAGGAGTACGGGCGAGCCAGACTGTTCGTGAGAAATTATTGTCTTGAGGTCTTTGCCGGAGTCACTCAAAGCACCTAATGTAAAAATTACTCCTACTGAAGTCCCTGTGACATTCCACAATTTCACGAAGACACTACAGGATACGACCAGCTTTGTGTATTAAGCTAGACAATTTTACATCCAATAAATACGGTAAGAAACATGAAATCGTGCGACCAGAAAAAGACGCCGGAGTCTATTAAGAAGGTTATGGGTGGTCACATCTCTAAAACTACTGCATACTATCATCTTGCTACTAACAATATTCTCAGAATCTTGTTAATATCAGTTATAAGCTACCTGGATGATAAAGAGCAGTTCATCACCGGGTTTTGCTTGCCACCGAAATACAAACTTTACTCCACACTTCTTTCTAGGATGATCTACATTTTTAGTTTATCACAGAATACCAGGCTAAATATCATCTGAAAGCGTATCATTACTTATATATGAAAATTTACGATACCTGGATTGGCTCGAATAGTACATTATTGCCTGAACTTATCCTTAATAATGTGGCAGACACACGACGCAAGTATGCTGACGCCAAGCATCACCACCAACATCATGTTTGAATACTTGAAGAGTCTGGGTTTGTCTGCAGGCCAGCCGGAGTACAAGGCATACGTGGAAGTCACTGATCCCAAATTACCTAAGCCACTAATCAATGCAGACAGGACAGCAGTACCTACGTCTCCGTATCGCTTCTGGAATATCTCTGCCGACCACGACATGCAAATGGGGACAGTTGGCCCCAATCCAGATCCGGCAATCAAAAGTCCGGCGTACCTGTTCCAAAGCCCTTTAGCGAACGTGGTAACAAACATTCCGGTGATGATGATGCTACAAGCAAAGGAGAAGTAGAGGAACCTGAACTTCTTGTGCTTGTATGCAAAAGGAGTTATCAACAAGATACCCGCCAAGTCGAAAAGCCAGATAGGCGCGTATAGCAACGAGACGCTGATAGATGTCAAGTGTGGGTTACTGACAGATATTATGGTAGCACCAAAAACTGCCAATCCAAAACCTGTCCCGACAATACCAAAATACATGAGGATAAAGGCCCAGACTCTCATATCTGAAATGATCTCCCAAACGTCTCTCCTTCTCCATATAGCTGGTTCGCTGCGTCTTTCGAGATCGCGACGATGTAATTCATGCTCGCACTCACTCAAAAGGCACGGTAACCTGGTGAGGCGGCAGTAAACCAACAGCAAGCGCATAATCAATTCCACCTACGCAGGTGTAGACGCTAGTCATGGTCGTGTCGTAAAGGTTTATGCGTGATAGAGTCTCAGTGAGGATAGGTCGCACGGTTTAACGATTGCCCTTGCCTCAATTAATGTGGGTGTTGCAAAAAGCGTTGCGGTTCGAGACAGGAAGCCATGGTCTTTCATCTCACACAAATGTTACAATAGCCGACCAAGGTCTTAAGTGTTCACCTGGCCAAACAGGATTATGCTAAATGCGTTGTATACCTGTCATAGCAGGGAAAATATTTATGGTGAATAAAAGGATAGAAAATGCCACATTATTTGCCACAATTTTGCAGCCGGTCTCAACATGAAGGTGAACAGGGAATTATTGATAATAGCTACCGGTTACGGACTAGCATCTGCTCTTCGGCTCCAGAAGCAACAGGTGAGTCGGTATGACCTGGTTGTGTTTGGTGGGAATGAATTGGATGATGTTAGTGATGGGTCGGATGCATTTCAGCGTCTGCGTTTAAAAGACACGCTAGTTACCGCAGCTAATAACTTGGTGATATCTGAAAACAGGTATCAAGTGGGTAGCTTAGGGATATCACATGATAATGTTGTAATCCGCAGTGGGGCGTTTTGGTTTATTTCTGATAACCCACAGCAGGAGATTACTGGAGGTCTCACTGTTGAGGAAGGTGCTTCTTATTTTCTGAAAACATCTGAAGCAAAATTTACCAGAATTGAATTCAATATGGATCGTAACCACCCCATCTTGAATGATGGTGTTATATCAATAGAGAGTCTTTATTCTCAGTCTGAAGTTGCCTTCTTTGGAACTGAGTTGATCAATAATGGAGTAATGTATATTACTACTGGTTCTGTATACTTCAACTTGAAGAATTTCGAAAACAGAGGTTCTATGTTGATAAGCCTGATTCATGCTTCCAACATGGTATTCTCGGATACTATAGGTGGGACTATGACAAATGAAGGACTGATTTGTATTGTGGGATATTTCGAAGTGAACATTGAATCACCAGGGTGCTACATCATCAATGCTGGCGGTCGATTGACTTTTGGAACCGAGAATACAGTGTCACCTAGTACTCTAGTAATTTTCCAGGATATTAATAGCAAGGTCATTTTTAACGCTAAGCAAAAGAATACTTTAATAGTTAGAGGATTTGGTTCCTTAAATGGACTCTCTAACGGGGTTTGCATGGATGACGAAATTAAAACCTTTCTGTATAATTCAGCTACAGGTATTGTGACTATAACGGCACTCTTTACTGTGACAGTTGATATTGGAAAGGGCCACACTACAGTCGGCCATCCGAGCAATAACAAAAACTGCATATATGTAAACATGCTAGGTAATTTCCCAACCCCGCATGACTGTCGGCCCTGCCCTCCGAATCCAATTTTTCCTATACTTCCTGAGCCTTCGTCTGGCATCCGGACGTTGACCAAAACTGATCAAGGTGGAAATGTCGCAACTATAACGGAGAGTTGGATTTTTGACACCAATTCGGAAGGAGTATTCACTACAATGGTGTCCACGCTTCCTTGGCCACAAACTTTTACAACCACAATGTTTGAGACAGATAGTGCTGGGTCGATCAGAAACAGGACCGCCAAGATTGAGGTACTGACCGACTCTGAAAATAATTGGTCAACAAGCACGCACTTTTTCGCATCTACTACTTACACATCGGTGTTCTCCACAGTTGACGACCAGGGCGGTAATGTGATCAGAACAGGGATTGTGACAGTTGGGACTGACGAGAAGGGAGCATGGTCCACCGGTACGTCTGTGTTCAAGCCAACTACATTTACATCAGATTTTACTACCACCGGTCCGGATGGGAAGCCTACCATAGGAACAGGTATTATTGAGGTCGGAACAGGACCGAGCGGTATATGGAACACAAGAACGTCTGTGTTCACAGCAACTACTTACACATCGGTGTTCACCACAGTTGACGACCAGGGCGGTAACGTGATCAGAACAGGGATTGTGACAGTTGGGACTGACGAGAAGGGAGCATGGTCCACCGGTACGTCTGCGTTCAAGTCAACTACATTTACGTCAGATTTCACAACCACCGGTCCGGATGGGAAGCCTACCATAGGAACAGGTATTTTTGAAGTGGACATAGAACCGAGCGGGACATGGAACACCAGAACGTCTGTGTTCACAGCAACTACTTACACAACGTCTTGGATCACGCAAAGACCGAGTGGGCCTACCATCGACCACGGCGTGGTGGAAGTTGGACCGGATGAAACTGGAAAATGGACGACTCGCACATCTGTCATCAAGCCGACTAGTACTACCACCACTATTAAGCCCACCACTATTAAGCCCACCACATTCACGTCCGTGTACCCCACGACAGGAAGCGATGGCAAACCAAAGACGGAGACCGGCGTGATTATAGTCAAGCCGGGTGAAAGCGGAGGATGGACGACCGTGACATCAGGATTCACACCGACGACGTACACGACGTTTTGGCTCACAGAAGGACCGAGTGGGCCTACCATCGACCACGGCGTGGTGGAAGTTGGACCGGATGAAACTGGAAAATGGACGACTCGCACATCTGTCATCAAGCCGACTAGTACTACCACCACTATTAAGCCCACCACTATTAAGCCCACCACATTCACGTCCGTGTACCCCACGACAGGAAGCGATGGCAAACCAAAGACGGAGACCGGCGTGATTATAGTCAAGCCGGGTGAAAGCGGAGGATGGACGACCGTGACATCAGGATTCACACCGACGACGTACACGACGTTTTGGCTCACAGAAGGACCGAGTGGGCCTACCATCGACCACGGCGTGGTAGAAGTTGGGCCGGATGAAACTGGAAAATGGACGACTCGCACATCTATTATCAAATCCACCAACTCTTGTCCAGATAACTCTTGGGGTACCACGTTTACGACAATAATCACCACCACCGGGCCAGGCGGAGAGGTGTCGACTGTTACCGGGATTGTTGTAGAGGTGCCAGACAAGACAGGCGGCACGACCACTCGTACGTCGACCGTGCCTCCGTATACGCTGGGAGGAGGACGTGGAACTACTTTTACGACAGTAATCACCACCACCGGGCCGGGAGGAGAGGCGACAACTGTTACAGGTATTGTTGTAGAGAAGCCAAACTCGACCGGTGGTACAATAACTCACACGATGACATTGGAGCCACAGACGTCAACAGAACTGCTTCCGTTCACAAGAATTACTCGTACTTTGGTGAGGGACGGTTTTCATGGGAGGCGATCGACTGTTACCGAAGTGATTGTTGTGACCACGAAACCGGATGGGTCTTACACAACGCGCACGTTACACTGCCCCAAATGCCATTTCCGGCTGACGACATGCTCCAGGTCATGTAGCAAGTCATGCGCGTCAGGATCGTGCACATCTACTCGGTCTCGGTCATCTAGCGGAGGTAGTCCCTACAATGTTTTTGACTTCGTTTACATTGTGGTGCTCAGTATAGGTGCCATAATATTGGTTTAGTCGATAGGAGTGTATTGCTTTTCAGATGAATATCTATATATTAGCTTTAATTATCAATAGCTGTATTGTTAGGTTTGATGTAAGAGAGTATCAGTCCTGAAACTTGAAAGATAGAGAGCGAAATTGAACCTGACAGATTAGTCATATGGGCCTTTTTGTTGTCAGATACTAATTTAGAATCTCTGCAGCAGGCGTTCGGGCATGTCGAAGTTACAGCGATACTATAAGTCTAAGAGTCATAAGCAAGGCGGAGAAAAATTACGAAGATAGCACGAATACCTACTTTGAGAGGCTCAGAGATATTGGAGGATGCATAGGGCATTACTGGCTAGGAAGTGCTAGTGATTTACTGATCAGACGAAGAATACATGAATGTGTGTGTAAGGGATATTTTGAGGACATTCCCAGCAAAGTAGGCCTGGGAGAATTAGTAAACAATAAACCCCACAATTGACTCTAGGCCGAAGGAAACAGAACTCAAAAGCACAAAGTGCATTCCTTGCGGCACCTTGTCTAGTAGCAATACTAAAAAGATACACAAACTCCCTTTATAGTGTGAGGGAAACGATTTTCTAATACAAGTGTGTTCGAAAATATCCTCCTGGCAATCATACAATCAGTCATTAACCGCCTTTATCGAAGTTTTCGCTGTCTTGGACCGATTCAAGAAAAAAAATCTTCCGAAAAAAGCAGAAGTATATTGGGCGTATAGTATTAGGAAATGGAATAAGCAAACGAAGTGAAAAGAGTAACTGTACAGAAACTTTCGGCATTAAAAGATTAAAGCACTCAATTTAAATCAAATTCACCAAAACTTACAGTACAAGAGTGAGAATTCTAAGGATGCTGAAATGCAGAATTATAGATTATTGACAGCATAGTAATCTCTACTTAGCTTCAGGAGCCGTCACAATTTTCAAGTAATACTCAAAAATTCTTGTTATTTAGATAGTTTGTCGTTGACACGTTAATTTCAAGACTGGCAAGTCGATTTACATACTCTTCGTATTTATCGATAAACGCGTTCACATACATGGCATGTCTTATGCTTATTGTAAGATACGTATAATCGATCCAAGACCTCAAGATAGGACCTAGGGTCATTGCTATAGGCTTAATTAAATACGAGCAAACAATTTCTAAAGGAGACGTCATGATACAATAGTCGCAAACCTGCAAGCTGTGGGTACTCAATTAAGTGGAATATTGCAGCCTTCATCTTGGACTAAAAATTCATGGTTTCAGTAATGATAAGATTCAAATATCAATCATGTCACAATTCGATGTGGTTTGTATTACTTCAATTTGAACTAGGCTCATATATTGCTGTCCATCTGACATTTAGTCAGCTCTTCGGTAACTAGTAGCTAATCACGATAATACCTTGGGTTCAACTTCATGTTGTTACTGGTTGCAAAATGGCGGCAAAAAAGTGCCATGTGCCATCCCGATACGCTTTTCATCGCGTCCTGTTACGAGAGATTGAAACATATTGAAATAATCCTCCATGGGGGGTCAAAATGAGTGTCAAAAGACGTGGCACTTCCTATTCTTTTATACTCCTACTGAAGTCCTTGTGACATTTCATGACTTCACGAAGACATTATAGGATATGAGCGGCTTTGTGTATTAAGCCTAGATACATTTAGATCCATCTAATACAGAAAGAATCATAAAACCGTTCGACCAGTAAAAGACTCTGGAGTCTATTAAGAAAGTTATGGGTCATCACAACTCTAAAACCAACACGTATTATCGGCTTGCTACTAACACTACTCTCAGAATGTAGGAGTTAATGTTAGTTATGAGCTACCTGAATCATATGGAGCAGGGTCTCAACACCGAGTTTTGCTTGCTAGCAGATATACAATCTTTACTCCACACTTTCGAGTGTAAGCCACTAGTTTATCTCAGAATACTAGGAACAACGTCATCTGAAAACAGTATTACTTACAACTGAGAGGTTGCGTTACTTGTATTTATTAGAATACTATATCAGTTCTGCCTGAACTTATCCTTAATAATGTGGCAGACACACGACGCAAGTATGCTGACGCCAAGCATCACCACCAACATCATGTTTGAATACTTGAAGAGTCTGGGTTTGTCTGCAGGCCAGCCAGAGTACAAGGCATACGTGGAAGTCACTGATCCCAAATTACCTAAGCCACTGATCAATGCAGACAGGACAGCAGTACCTACGTCTCCGTATCGCTTCTGGAATATCTCTGCTGACCACGACATGCAAATGGGGACAGTTGGCCCCAATCCAAATCCGGCAATCAAGAGTCCGGCGTACCTGTTCCAAGGCCCTTTAGCGAACGTGGTAACAAACATTCCGGTAATGATAATGCAGCAGGCAAAAGAGAAATAGAGGAATCTGTACTTCTTGTACTTGTCTGCAAAAGGAGTTATCAACAAGATACCCGCCAAGTCGAAAAGCCAGATAGGCGCGTATAGCAATGAGACGTTGATAGATGTCAAGTGTGGGTTACTGACAGATATTATGGTAGTACCAAAAACTGCCAATCCAAAACCTGTCCCGACAACACCAAAATACATGAGGATGAAGGGCCAGATTCTCATATCTGAAATGATCTCCCAAACGTCTCTCCATCCCCATATAGCTGGTTTGCTGCGTCCTTCGAGATCGCGACGATGTAATTCTTGCTCACGTTCATTCAAGGGGTGTGGTGACTTGGTGAACCGGTAATATCCTTTCATAAATGAATTTGAGGTGGTTTGGGACGAATCATGAGCAGAAGGCTTGTCTGGCAACCACCACACCAAAAGGAAACCAACGGCAATAGTAATCAGGCCATAGATCAAGTACATCCATTGCCAGCCAGTGTATCCCCGCACACCGTCCATTTTCTGGAACCCAGCCAGCACTAAGCCCGCAGCGGCGGCAGAAATTTGAGCGGCGGTAAAGTAATAGCCAATACGCTTTGTGGAGCGGTCATTGGGGTACCAGAGAGAAATATAGTAGCTCATTCCCGGCCACGTTCCTGCCCCCACTAAGCCCGAGAAAAAACGTATTGCAATCAACCCTTGGCTATTGTGTAAGACGTTGTACAAAGTATAGACCAATCCAACAGTTATCACGATTCTGGCCAACCAAGACTGCGGCGATACTCTGGTCATTATCAAGTTCATTGGAAGATCGAACAAAATGTATCCTACATAGTACAACGCCGAGGCAGTAGAAGTGTCTTTTCCAACCAAATCTAACTTCTGGATCAATGAGTGACCGCTGCTTCTATTCATTGTAAAGGTAGTACCATACGACGCAGACCCAAATGACGTCAAGAAGTACATACACCACAAGGCAGGAATGATTCTGCGGTCGAGCTTGCGGTAGATACGGTTCAATTCCTTTGTATTTAGATCTTCTGACTCCAGTGAGCTCTCTTCATATTGGCTACCGGGCCCTTTTGAACCTATGGTGTGGACACCCAGGCCTTCGTCATCTACCGTGTTCTCGGATTGTATTTCTTTTACCATTGATCAGGATTTGAAACTGTAGGACATAGATAGGATCTATAATCCTGCGTGAAGGACCGGTTAAATACCTTACTCTCCCTTGGTAACATTTGTGGCGCATTCAGTTTAATTTTCAATATTGACTACGACTCATCGTACACGTGACAATGACTACGAGTCACACAAAATATTAGATCAAACATTTGAGTTTCCGTAAAGGAAAATGACATATTTCTGGGAAGAAAAAAGTCCCACACTACTGTAAAACAGGGTATTTGATGAATATATTTTTATAGGCTAACGTGTATAATAAAAACGATTTGCTCAAAACCAGTCAACTTTAATCTCTGCAATATTTTCTGAGTAATATAACCCAGATAAGTACACGACGTAGAAGGATTCGGTATGGATATTTGCTTTTGCTTGTTTATACCGTGGTCGAAAATATCTATCAGCAAAATATCATGAAATATGCCATACATAGCTCCGTGGATTTCTAATTTGCAGTGTATAGTAGAAACTGATTGCAATGAAATCGCGAATTCCTTAATAAAGTAGTCCATAATAATTCTCAAAATTAGTTCACTCGTGAGTTTAATTGACGCTACAATCGACAGGACGCTACTTTAGTGTCTTGGAGTCTCACACATAAGACTCTTAATATGGACGACTCTCTAGGGCGAGGCTTTTATATTTACGTCCTATTTCAAGGAAATCAAATCAAAAATCCTCTTATAGAGCTATAATTGACGGAAGCCTTCATCAGAATACAAAAATACTTAAGCAGTTTGCTTCACACGATGATTTTTCTTACATTCATTCTCGTTAGTTATACATATCACTTCTTATTTTGGGAGGAATTCACAGGGCGCGTGCACTTCAATCACTCCAAAAAATCGAACTCGCACAATCACCATCTACAAGCTTACGATTTCTTGTGCTTTGGATGAATCAAGAGAAAACTTGAAAACGGTAGGAACACCGTACTCAGCGTTACTTGGGATGTCAGGGTTCTGAAAGTCCCTTTCGTAGTACCAGAGCAAACCAGAATTATCTACAAGTATGACCGTCTGGGTCCGTGTTCCGTAGAATCTACCTGTCGTAGATGACAGCACTACGCTGCTAACCTTTGTATCCAAAGTAGGAATGAATATGGAGTTTCGTAACTCAGTCATTTTCTCTTTTAAAGTCCCATTCAACAAGACATCGGGACTATACGTATCATGAGAAAGGATCTTAAAACACTTACTCACTAGTGCATCTCTATGCAACTGTCCACTGATTGACTCCTGAACTAAATTTGAAAGTAAGTTCTCGCCGAGAGTGACTTTTTGCCAAGGATCGTCAAACAAAGAGTTGGACAAGCCAAATGTAGTCTTGGAGCTTAGGTCATCTTCGGAAGTATCTCCATTCACAGTTTTAGCAGTCTCATGAATCCTTCCAGCCCTACCACGATTGCTTATAATATTCAATGGGCCTATCGTCTTCTTGGTCGGATCAAGACTCAAGATACCAAAAATCAATGTAAACCCGCCAATATCATCCAAACTTTCTCCATGCTCAGTTTGAAAGGATTCAGCCCAGTTTATATCTGACTCACGGCTTTCGAGAAACTTAAGAGGTATAATTCCACGTGATATAGGACTTGATTCTGTAAGGTTAGTAAACCTGAAAAGTAGTCTCAATTGAGTGTTACGTACTCTCCTGATATGGTTCACGATAATTCACTAATGCAGCTATACGTCCATGGCTAGTAACTCCTATCCACGTCCCGTGCTCAGGTCTTGCTAAGTCTAGTGGAGTTAAAAGTTCCTCCCCATGGCCTATCAGTCTGCAGGTAGCCAATTGGGTAGGTCGGTTAAGATACTCGTCTCGATTAGATAACAATATTAATGGGAAATCAGGATGTTCGGTGGTAGATATCACTATACACATCCTGCGTGTCACACACAGTTGGTCTTTTTGTGTTGTTCGTTTGATTTTGTTACAGTGGCGTAGGTTTCCTGTTTTAAACTCTGCGAAAATCCACGTGATATGCGGCACGCATTAAATTTGTTTAGCCAATGCTCACAAGTATCAAAATATGTCGATAATTCATCTATTTTCAAGTCAACTGATACAAAGTATACAATAGTATCAATCCTGTGACTTGTTTAAGGAGTTCATATTTGGGACGAAGCTCACGTCAGTGGTTTCTACCTTAAGCATATGTATGGTCCTTGGCATATCCTGGTAATATAAAGGCTACTTTTCGATGCGTTCCAGAATCAATACAGTCAACTTATTTAGAACTATCATAGTTGATCCTGGTATTTATAAGTGCTTACCTTAATGCTGCATTACTTGACATAATCCAGAAGCTAAATGCCGTTTCCCATAGCATAGACTTTGGTAATCCAAATGAAGGATGAACACTTCAATGCATCGATGCGTTTTGAAGTCTTTTTTATCAGATTAACAAGTAGCCTTTAGATGATTTTCTTACTCGAAGAGACTTGCGATAAACAACTTCCTATCTCTTAATTGGTTGGACTATTATGGGAGTGTAATCCCCGTGGTAACCAGATAGCGCCTTTTTTAAATTTGAGATAGGGTGTTTTAGTGTCAGCTGCTTTGCATCACGCTAATTCCATCGCTTTTCCTTTCTTTTTTTTTTTGCAAGAAGCCTATCTTAAACACGGTGGTACAGGCAGCTACCGTAGTATAAGCAGCCTATTTGTAATTACCATTTCACACTAGAAAACAGATCAATCCATGATTATCTGGTTTTTGGATATATTAATTACTGGTTATGAGTCACGTGCTAGTGACTACGAGTCATAAATTATTCATTGGCAGGCCGAAAAGAGCCCACTCCCAAAAAAATAGTCCTAGAAATATCGATGTTGCCTAGGAGGGCAAGTATTAATTTGTTGGGTCCTTAAAAGTCAGCAATCAATTCACGTAGCGCCACAATAGTAGCGTCTGCTGTCTGCAAACTCTGTGAAACACAAAAACTATGCTCGATAGCATTTTCGACAAGGTAATTCTTGCAGGAGTTACTCTTTGGTATTTTATTAGTTGGCTGCTTCATTGGACAGAGTTTAAATACAACATTTTCATTTTCACTTCGCAGATAACGAGACAAAATTTCATTTCTAGTAACTTCATTGACCCAGCCATCACGGGCTGCAAAAATTGTCCATACCTTGCAAGTAATACTTAACTCATTGAAGTACCAGTCATTTAGGGAATTGTCGTCTTTTATTATATCCATTTCCTCTTTAGCCATTTTCAATGATTGACGAATAAGATTGTTTGAATTAACAAGTTTTTTTGTCGCCATTAAAGCGTTGTTAAAACCTGGAGACTGATTATCTTCATCTGTGTTATGCTTGCCGCCGAGTCGATTATAAATAATACGATCAATACGATACTCCGAAAGTAGTTTTCTTATAACAACGAGAATTCCAATAGCTACGTGAACTATAGGAAGTATAGTGCAAAGAAACGAGAAAACTACCCCGTTTGAAGATCGATTGATATCCTTAATAGTCGGGAATAGCATTCCTGTAAAACGGATGACAAACTTTTTCTCGAGATCAGAATCTGCTAGCAAGAGCTTAATTGATCGCTGAAGTATCCAAGAACCCACTGAGTGAGATAAAAACAACAACTCCACCCGTTTTCCATTGGCTTGACTTTCCTCCAAGATGATGCTTCGAAGTATACGATACTTGTGTTGTATTTGATCCTCTAAACCAAAGTATTCGAAGTCTTGAGTTGTCCTTTCATCCATATCTGTAGTTTGATAGCCTGCATGGCTTAAACAGAGCATGGTAAGGTGTGGAAATGATTTTTGAATGGCGTTGAGATACGTTTCATAATACTCAACTAAGCCTGGATTGCCTGGTATCAAAACCATGATGTATTTGCACTCTACATTCTGCGTAATAGCTGGTAAATGAAGAATCGAAGTCAGGCATTCACCAATGTACGTTGATATTGTCATTGATAAGTAATGACTGGGCCCAGCAAAAAGGTTTAACTTTTGACATTTCGGTAGCAGTTACGTAAGCTGAGCAACAGGCGGACAAAATTCAATTTCAGTTACTGGACGCTTCTTGGACAAGAAGCATACTTGGTACTCCCACTTGAGCAAGAGTTTGGTATTAAGATTTCAGAATTTCTGCATCCTGTTCTGTCAATGGAATTCATACAACGTACCGAGAATTTTTCCTTCTTGACGGCTGCGGCCCTTTGTAGCTAGATCAGCCCACGATTACGGAGGCGTTATTCAGATCTTTTTCTCGAAGGGGTTTAAAACTCATAATATAGGTGCCTTTAAGGGCACTGGTAGTATTTTAAAATATTCATTATCATGGGGTTTTGTCAGCAACCAGCTTATCACCATTCCTCCTAAGTAGGGTCTCGGTAATCACACGACCATGATACCACATCAAGTACCCGTATCACAGGTCCTTGAGCACCTGTCTCGGATGGGAATAGTGCCACGTCGCACATTCAACAGTGTAAGGGGGGCCGCCCCCCCACCCCCCCCCCGCTACCTTATCTTAGCTCCTTAGCTGGAATAATACTACAAAAAGAGTATATTCGAGCATAAACCTAATACATAGTTTATTACACAACATATACAGTCCTAGACTTTAACTGGCTTCTCTTCTGCACTTACATCATAATTTTATTACCGAACATCTCCAGTGACTTTCCATTGAAGATCAAGTTAGAGAGACACACAAGTAATGATCTTAAACTGGGATAAAAGTGCGCCTATTATTTTTCAACGTTTCTCCCTAGTATGCAAGATTCTTCACCATTAAGTATATCACAGATGACAAGTTCCTTGAGAATATCAAAACTCAATAACCTGACTACTTTTACCATTATTACTTCTCCCTGATCAGATTAAAACCGCATCTATTGTTTAAATGTAAACTTTTTAGATAGTGAATACTAGAAGGTGGTGCAGCCAATAGTTAGAATGTAAGTAGGCAATAAAGACTACTAGCGTTTTGAATTGTTGCCTGACGTTTCTTGTTCCCTATTTTGCAGCAGTAATTGTTTTTCTCGGCGTATGCCAGAACAACTTTTTTACTACGCCTACTAGTGGTGTGCCATGCCTGTCAGACAGTCATCTCGAATTAGTACATCACTCTTATCTTGATTTATTCATGTCTCGTTCAGTTACTCTACAAGCACATGTTCGTTTTAGTATGTTGACGAGAGTATGTAAATTTCGAGGGCCTTCTGCTATGAAACTTATTGAAAACTTAGTTGGAAGAAAAAAGCGACGTAGCTTGGCTAGAGGAAAATTTCCCCAGGAAGAATCTATATTGATGCTGCAAAAACTATTTGATACCCCAGAGAGATATAGCAACTGAAGCAAAGTATGAGGAAAAATGAAATGTAACACCTACTGGACATTAATCTCATGAACGCTCCCAAAGGAAATATCACTGAGAATGCAATAGTCCTCGTCTAATGACTCATTCATGGATTTCATATTCTTGGGAACTTTGCTCAGTTCATTGACTTCTTCATTATTCTCCCAAGCGTACTGAAGCTCGTTAATATCCCCTTGCGATGTACCAGTCACATTAGGAGCAGGACCTGAATTATTGCACAATCTTTGAGCATTCGTACTGCTATAATTGATCTCATCGCTTGCATTTGGGCATTGAAAGATGGAGTCAAAGTCAACTGATTGATTTTTTTTAGCAGTATTACCATAAATCATAAGCTCGTTATCAGATTGATTGTTGCGTTCTCCACACCTAGTACAGTCACTTTCCACAGTACCTTCTTTAACTAAGGTTCTAGAGAATAGTGAATATTGAACATTTTTCTCGGCTTCGTCCAATTTGTTAACTTCAATCGCTTGATCGGCGAAAGGCTTCTCTAGCGCATCATTTGCTATTTCCTGAGGAATATTTCCAATGGAATTATTTACTTGACCGTGACCTTCCGCGATTTTTTCATTAATAAATGCGTTCTCATCGCCGTCATCTTGGTTACCAATTTCCTGAAGTAATCTTGAGCCACCCTTTGTGTTGTGCGAGTTTAAATTGATGGAACAAGGTATTTCATATCTTAAATTTCGCAATAGGGATTTTTCGGAAGGTCTTGGATTGCGATTAGTATCTTTATTGTGATTTTTAAAGTCTGCTTGGGTAGCATTACCTTCTGATATTACTGATGATTGGGTAAGTTCATTACTTGGACGTTCCGGTTCTTGGTACTTGACTGATACGATAGAATTTTTGAAGAAAGGCATGGCACATAATACCTCAACATCTGCTCTAGCAATAGGATCCCAAGTGAGACAAGCTTTAACAACTTCCCTTAGTTCAGCGTGTGACGAATTTGGTAATATTTGAGAGATAGAAATTCCAGGTTCTGATGGAAAGATAAATCCGAGCTTTCCTGCCAAGATCAGAGCATCCTTCCAGCAACCACCAAGTGAAGTATTAAAACTCAGGTCTGAAGTGGATGTTTCTTCTTGAAGGTCAGGTGATCCTAAAACTTTCAACATGCGCCAAATCTGGTCCAACTCATTTGAACCAGGAAACAAAGGCAAAAAGTTAGCGACCTCTGCTGCCACGGCGCCAAATGCCCATATGTCAATAGGCTGAGAATACCACTTTTGCCTCAAAAGAATTTCTGGAGATCTGTACCACCGGGTTGAAACATATGCAGTATATGGCTTGAAGTTGTGGATATGGCGTGCTAATCCGTAGTCTGCAAGTTTCACAACAAAATTGTCATTTTTGCGACTTGGTGGCACAGCATCCCTGGAGCCGTAATAATGCTGCGTAGGAACGACTAGTATGTTCTCCGGCTTGACGTCTCTATGGAAATAATTGTAACGGTGAATATGCCGAATAGCGCAGAGGATTTGGCTTAAGATACTTCTCAAAGTTACCGGTGAAAAGTGAACATTCCTTCGTGCTTTCATTAGCTGATATAGGTTCTGATTCATGGTCTCCATTGATATGTGTAGCTGAAAGTTAAGGTCATCTATGAATATTTCATAAATCTGGACCAAACACGGGTGCGATGGAATGGCTAAAATAAATTTGACTTCCTTGACTCGAGCGTAATCGTTCAAGGTGCCCAAGCGTTTCTTCATAGTTTTAATAGCAACTAAGCTGGTTAGATTGAAACGCGCATCACTCAAGGGATCTAGCATCGTACCTCGCTTGTTCGGATGAACTCTTAACAATTCTGTTCGATCTCGGCGGTATTTGGCTAGTTCCACGGATCCAAAACTGCCATTACCAAGACTGCTAATAGATTGGTACTTCAAATGATAAGACCCTAGTGGAATCTGCTTGGAGTACATCTGCTGTAACGGGGAAGAATCAGTTATCGTAGTCATACTTCCAGCTGTAATATGGTCTTTTCAACAGGTTGTAAGTAACCGAATTCACAGGAAGATGCGCTTAGGTTCCTAATAGATGGGTTTTAACTCCGGCACTAGTAGGTAGATAGTGAAAGACCGACTCCTCAGTTAAAACTCGAAGACAAATAGACTCTAATAAACCTTAGCAAGTGTAAATGGAAGAAAGGTCCGGCGTAAAGATTAGACGCCGTGATACAGGTGTGTGTGTTTTTTGCAGCAAGTGTGTGTCACGTGATACGCTTTATGTGGTGAATTGCACATCTGACTTCTTACCGTCTCATAAGTTGATCGGGCGGTTCATTAGTAGTGGCATCCAATGAGAAGAGGAGATGACGCACATAGGCAGAGCTTTCGATTAGACAAAAATGAAAAGCAGAGTTACAGAGCCCATGAATGTGCAATAGAGAGGGAAGGTGACACGGTATGGTGGCGCCTTACGATTAACTTCGCATATATCAGCACAGATTATATTACTAATAGAATACTTGAAGGTCACATTGTAATTGAACACCGGCACAAAATATCAAATTATCTCCACTTTCAAGATTATCTTTATTTAATTTGAGCATAAAATTGCGATTCTTAATTATTGTAGAACCAATTTGTAGAAGTACAAACATATCCCTTTCCTTAATTTCTTTAACCCTACAAATCAATAAGTTAGCGCCTTTCACTTTAGTGTAAAACAAGTATCTTAATTTGCCATTTAGTGAGAGGTTTCACATTTTATCTGAATTTTAGTGAGTGGACCTTCTTCACAAGTCAGTATGTCACCACGCTACCAGACGGGAATCTCTCTATAGTAACTGGGGTGATTGAGATTGGCACTGATTCAACGGAGAGCTGGGGTATTCGGACATCTTTTATTGCATCTAGTCCGAAAGATTTCCCAAATGTCATGACTAGATTTACTCGTACTCTAGTGTCGAGAGGCTATCATGTGATAAGTTTAACTTATACTGAGGTAATTGTCGTAACAGTCAAACCAGATGGCTCTTTTACTACTCGTACCCTCTTCTGTCCAAAATGTCGAGGCTACCCCAGTGCACGGGTACGTGCCGCAGATCTCATGCAAAATTAGCAAGGCTATCAGTGAATCTTATTTCGGAAGGAGGTGCAAGAATGTACAACGTACTAAATTACGCCTACATTTTTGTCTTCGCAATTGTTGGGCGTGTTTGTTTTTGATCGATAATATTTTTATCCGAGTAGCCTATTTTATTGTCTAAGTATTTGCTGTGAAAGGATAAAGCTATTTTGTACGATCTAGTATCGGGCAGCTGTCGTGAATCTGGACCTGAAGTTCTAAACCCCCTACTCGCATTTATTGTACCTTGCGTAGGTGAGACTGAAATTTTAACTCTTCAGGCTTTTTACGAACTTTCACATCCTTCGAAGTGTTTGATTCAGAGTAGACCGGCTAATACGAACGAAGTAAATCTACACTCAGTTGGGATGTCATTTTCTTGCAATTAAAATACTTGCACTAGGAAAAAGATGAGTATGTGATACTGTGAGTTATTGTTTTTGAGACACTAATCAAATCGTATTTAGAGGCTAACAAAATCAGTATTGATTTGAATATCACCATTATTACAATTCAATAGTGAAGAGTCTTCTATAGCAGTGTAATCAACGTCTTCGAGATCGGAATCTGATACACTTATTTCAAATTTACAATTTTCTTTGTAAGTGTTGTTGCGATCATCACCATCGGCCTGTGTGTCAATATAAAAATCATATTTTCTTGCCTGGCCCAATTGCAAAAGAACATCAGGACTTACGGTGTAACTATTGATTATTATTTTCTTTTTGATTTCTGATTCACGCTCCAGAAAGCGCTTGGGGTTAATGTCACCAGGTCGCAACGTGTCATCATCACTTTCAGCTAAAACGTCATCATTTTCTGATTTAGAGTGCATGTATTTGTTCGAATGTGTTGCCATTAGCTCCTGAGTTCGTTTCGTCGCATAATGCTTTAGGGTGCATGTACTTTGGCGAGAACAGAATCCGTCTTCTTCGTAGTCAGGACAGGTCCACAGATGAATAAAAGGACATCGCTTCCCTCTATTACAGTACCCACTCACAGAAAACGGACGGCAAATCCATATTTCATAGTTTTTGTCATCATGGTGCTCGGGCTTATGGTGGAGAAAGCGACACGAGACTTTAGAACACTTGTTTTCTAAAAAATAGCGACAAAGTGGCGTATTGTAGTCAGTAGGCAGATGAGAAAGGAGGCAGTTTCGTTGCTCACAATTTTCCAAGAGAAAATCAGGACAGATACGTATAAGCCTTATTTCGTGCCGATACTTGCATTGTGAACCTTTTTGGCAGATACCTAAAGTGATGTCAAAAGGTCCCAAAAGACAAACAGTCGTATTAGTAAATGTTTTGAAATCTAGAGCTGTAATGCTTGTTTTAAAAAATACTCACCGCTTCTTGAAAAGTATCGGCAATTGTCAATCAGTTGCCTAATATTCGTTAGTAATCCATTACAATTATGGCTCGACACCTGTAGTATACGCACCTTTTCCAATTTTTGCATCTTAGTGATCCAGTTTTAAGTCTATCGTACACCTGCTGGTTCCAATTAACCGTGGGGGATAAATTCGCCACCTTGTATGCTGCTAACGACGACAATTTCTTGCCGTTTGCCGTGACAGCAAATTTGATACCATCTATCTCGACTCTGTCGCAAGCATCCGTTTTCGTTCGGTTTTTTATCGCATTTGCTTTTAATTGGTTCCACTGGTTTTGCTCTCTTAGCAATTGGTTTTGCTGTTGCCTCAATTGCTTCTGCTGAAGTAGGTTCGCCTGTTTCTGTTTTTCTTCTCTTTCAAGGTGAGCCGTATTAGTGAGTGACATGCTGCCTCGAGTAACCCTAGAAACATACTGAACGGGTGGGCAAATTTGGCCCTCTGTGGTGCCTCCGGAGTCTGGGGAGGAACTTAAAGCAGTGCCAGACGTAGTAAAAATGACTCCAAGATTGCGATGGATGGCACCTCCACGGCCACCTGTAAAAGCTCTAGAACCACCTCTGAACAGTCCCCTTCCTTTAGTAATTCCGCCCCTTCCTCTTCCCTGTAAAGAACTTCTTCCGACTGTGTTGCTGTGAATACCATTTATCCTTGACCTCTGAGCTTGTTTGGCTTCTATTGCCTTCTTCAAACTGGCAATCTCCGCGTATTTGGCCTTGAAGGCAGATTCATCCGGTACATCGGATGACATGGTAGTTAAAGCTTCAGTTAAACTTGCGCTGTAGAGTATTGATTGTGCGATGGAATGAAAAGTATGACATAATCTACAGTTTGGGGTGGCAACTAGTTTCTTACTTTATTCAAAGTCCCTCAGCAGCAAATATGAGCTACACGAAGCTAAAGAGCTACGCAGTGAATGCTGTTCAAACCCTTATACCTCTCGATAGGGGCTCGTGTGAAGAGATTATAGACTATTCTTTGACCTTGTCTTCTGAGTATGAAATACATGACCATTTTTTGAACTTGTTAGGTGACAGTAAGGACTCTTTAACGTTTATTGCCACCTATCTAAATCTCAAAAAAGAGGAGGATTCGGAAGCAATGAAGCATTTAAGACCGGTCCAGGACAGCGTTCCCGTTCATACTGATAGTTTTCCCAGTCAAGCAATAAACAAGAATGACACAACGCCAAAAACTGCATGGGCGCTGAAGCCGGAAACAATAAGGAAGGATAATGTTACGAAAGGGCGATTGTCTAGTAACAAAACCTCGAAGACTACTTCGGAGCTTTTGGAGATCAGGCCGTCCAAAGAGGTGACAGCCCAGCAAGCCAAAAAGAGCAACAAGAAAAACCTCAACAGCTTAAAAGACATTGAAGCAGTATTGATAGAGTTAGAAATGTCAGATTCAAACGACTTCAGTGAAGTTAAAAGATCATGCAACTGCATGGCGACCAGACATCCTTTGTTTGAATTAGCACCTAACTGTTTGAATTGTGGCAAAATAATATGTTCGAAAGAAGGCTTGCAGCCGTGCTCCTACTGCAACAGTGACTTGCTTTCAAGTAAGGACAGAACTGAAATCATAACCATTTTACAAGGAGAAAAATCTGATCTTTTGAATACTCAGGAAGCGTTGAAAAAGAGGATAGTTCCCGAGACACAAAGTTCCAGAATGGAAAAGAAAAGCAAAGGAGTAGTGGTAACGCTAAGGGCGGGTGAGAACTTATGGGAGGCCCAGGACAAGGCTCTTAAAAAAGTCGAAGCTCAGAAGAAAAAAGCGAAAGAACAGATAGAAAAGGCGAAAGCAGAGCAAGACGAAATTGATAGACAATTATCTGAATTACAACATTATGAGCGAGAAAAATCTGCCAATCATGACTTGATTAAAGCACAAGAAAGACTAGATATGCTATTAAATTTCCAAGCGACGGGCGCAGAAAGAACAAAGATAATTGATAATGCAGCAGATTTCGAGATACCAACTTCAAGTGGAAACATTTGGCTCTCTCCCGTTGAAAAAGCTTTACAATTGAAGAAGCAACAAAAGCAATTAAGAAAACAGGAAGAATCACTGCGTGAACGCTTGGGACGAGGTGGCAAGGTACTTGAAATGGTAATAAAAGATGGCAAAGTGAAAATGGTGGAAAAACAGCGAGCGTCAGATGAACCAGGAAAAAAGGAAGAAGATGACGATATAGTTGCATTAGAGACCGAAATCACTCATAAGAAAATGGAACAAGAGAGAGATCTAGCCAAAAATGTATGGGATTATGAACAAGATTTGAAGAAATGGACTAGACCACTGTACACCGGATCTGCCGTCATTCCAGAGTCAAGTAAGATGAGCGTAAAGGCGAGAGTACAGTTTACTATTGATGGCGATGAGGACTTGTTTTCAAAATTGTTGTCGTAATTGTCGTAATTTCGTTAATTATCCATAGTAATAAATACACGTATAATCTTTTTAATCACCTGCGATTTTTAAATCTACCCTTGAACCGGCGAGATTTTGAATCATTGATCCTAAGCCTTTGAAAGTTAACGGCTCCTGGTTTGCGGCCACCTTTAACAATCTCGGGTTTAACTATATGGCTTTTCTCATCGCCCGATTCAACTTCAGAATTATCATCATCTGAAATATCTTCGGTTTCAAGTTTACTAATTTCTTCATGAATATCCTTACCTGCAACCCTGTCTTCCTCTTCTGCCTCATAACTTGGCTTAACCTTAAAGCGTCGGGTAGTTCTCTTCTGGGTAAATTTCTTCTTTCTTTTAAAAGATGGGACTATGGACTCGCCGACTTGGGGAAGGGTCTTTTCGTCATCTTGCGTTTCGTGCAAAGCTTGTGTCTCCTTATCTATTTCAGAATGGTAATTTAAATTTTTGTCTTCTTTAAAATCCTCACTTTCTTGAATTGTTTGGAATTCTTTAAACACGTCCGAGAGCTTCTTAGTTACGAATCGGCGCGGTTTTAAAGGAGAAGGAGATACCAGAAAATTCACAAGGCACTTTGTAGGAGTTGCAAATATTGGCGTAGTACTTGACGTAGCAAACAAAGGAGATGCCGTTGTGGACTTTTGCGGGGAGTCTAGGTCAGACCTAGCAAATTCAAATTTGCGATTGATCTTGCCCAAATATTGAGGAGTGGCTAATGCAGATATCAACGACAGTGACTTCGTAGGAGTTTCCGGCACCTCCAGGATATCTGAAACGGACTTGAGTTTCTCTGAGAGGCTTTTTGATTTACCTGATGACGTCAATCTTGATCCTAAGAAGCCAGGAGAACTATCATCAAATGGGTTTTTAGACTTGGTGGGAGTGCTGAATTCCAACTTTACTTCCCTTTTAGTATTCAAGGGAGAAGAATCAGGAGGCGTAAGTCTGAAATCAAATATTGAAAGGACTTTCCCATTTGCTTGAGGAGTGGGTCCCAATTCCTTCATAAGGCCGGGACTGTTTGTTATGAAATTATCGTTCGTATGCGTTTTCAGCAATGCCAGCAGGTCCTTTTCCCTAGATGATCTCTTAGCATGTCTTATATCTTCATTATTGCCCGGCCCATCTGCCTTCTCTGTTCGGTATGATTTGTATAGGTTATAGATTCTAGGATCTGATTTGATATCCTGTTTCTCCGGAAGTCGATTATGGCTTTTATGGAACTCCCGTTCCCACTGCTTAATCTGAAGCTTCACCAGAGATATTTTATCATCTGAAAGAAGCTTTATCAGTGTTGACATGCTTGGAGCAAGCACTTATCTGAGAGTCAAATTACACAAATATTTCTACGAAGACTTGAGGATACGCGTCTGGTACAAAATCAAAAAAATCAGTATTGATTATGTAATACAGTTACAACTTGCTTATATATTCCTCAACGTGGCCAAGTTTAGCCCCATTATATTTGGAGAGGCTTTCTAGCATCAACAGTACGGAAGACAAGAAGACTTCTCTTTCAACGTCTGACGAAAATTTGAGCTCTCCAGACTCAAAATCGTTAATGAAGCAATTAGAGCTGGTCGTGTGTGGGTCCCAGTAGTTACTGAAGAAATGAAATGAAGCTCCACAGTCCTCCCTCAAAGCCAAGTAAGTAGAAAGCTTCACCCATTTACTAACTGTTTGTGATTTTGTAGCTTTGTTTTCGTTGAAAACACCAAAATAGTTGTCCCAAGTTTTCCAAAATGATTTCCACTCCGATGCATTACCATAAGTGTAGAGTATTAACTCCTTACCTTTTAGAGTAAGGGTTTTATTTTTAGTGATGCTGTAGTACTTTATCAAGTGTAAAACGTCTCTAAGTTTGCTCATGGATGGCATTATGAGATTGCCATTGTACGACTGTTGCATTTCAAACGTTCCAGATTGTAGCACCCTATCTAAAACGCCGGAGCCCAAAAAAGCTCCACCTTTCTCAGTAAATGTTAAGCGTAGTAAGAGTGGTACAAAATCAGGATGAGAGAATAAATCAATGTTTAAGGATTCTGGTGAGAAACGAAGCACTTTAGAAATAAACTTCGACAAACGGTCACACGCATCAGATGTCTGTTCTTTAATAGAATGAATCATCGCAGGTGATTGAAGCTCAGGAGAATCTATCAAGACCTTCATAAATTCTATGATGTCTAATACAGCCTCGTTTTCTAGATCGATTTTAGGATCTAAAGCTAAAGTTAGTGACCCATACTTATCAAGCAAAGTATTCTCAATTTCCTGTAAAGACACCGATGTGTGATCAACCGCATGAAACAATTTTATAGTCTCGAACTTGATTTTATGATCCAGTAAAGACCCCAATGGAGTTGAAATCAATTGGAGCTTACATTTATCGAGATTGGAAGCTCTGTGATTGCGCACATTATCGACAATCTGAGCGCGAAGACTTTCTATCGGAGTCATGCCCTTGGAAACAGTCTTGTTACCGACAAGTGTATGAATTGAGCGGCGTTGCTGTGAAAAAAGTGTCCTAGTATGATAGTGTCTTTTAATTCCAATAAAAATATCGTCAGACTCTTGGCTTAAGTTTTCTTCACCAATGTGTTTTCTTACTTCTTCTTCAGGGCAGTACATGCTCTCCAACCTTAATTCCTGCCGCCTTTCCTTTGTTAATACGTGTATGTATATCCTGTCCACCTTCGTGTCACATAATACCCAGCTGTTAGAGGACTGGCCATACTCATTGTCTGTAGCCATCGGTCCCTTACGTGCACGTCTAAGCAAACGTCGACGCTCAACCGGACTAATTCCATTTGATACCATTCCCTCTATAGGAGGAACAATGCCGTGCTTGTGCTTGATGTGTATTCTCAACTCTGAAGCCGCCTTATAAATATGCTTTTCAGACTTTCCTGTCGCCATTATAATATAATTTGCTTGCTGGTTCTTGCTGCTGTATGAGTGATCATCTGGCAATGCGGTGAGGTCAAATAGGAGCAAGTCATTTAGACCGTAGTCAGTTCCCATTAACGTCAAAAACTCCAAGACCGAGGGTGGTGCATTTTCGGGAATCGCAGGCAAGATAAGCTGCAGAGTTTCAGATAGCTCTGATGCTGTATTGTCACGCAAATACCATGGTAGAGCTTCGTCATTTGCAGCTACTAATTCAGGAGATGCATTGTGAGTACCATTGGTTACGATGTCCGAAACAAGTCCTTGGCTCAAATTTCGACTTAATACCACCCGCAGTTCACTTTTGGCGAACGAAAAAGCACTTCTCCGCAAGCTCGACAACAAAAAGCGCTGCATAATGCCAAGTAGTTGACCGTTTGTGGGGCGGATCTGCTTGCTGAAAAGTCGCTACAGCTCAAAAAGTTTTTGTGATTATGTAACTTAGACTAAGTGGCAAAGTCACTTATAGTAAGGCTTAAAGTAAGCCTCTGACAAGCAGACGAAGAAAACAGTAGTACTGTGTTGTATCACTATCCTACCAAACTACTAAAAATCACTCCGCCTTATAATTTAAGACCCCATGTAAGACATAACTGATGGAAGGTTTAATATCGAATCACGTGATCATTAGACATGCTGTCTAATCCTGGCAAGAATGGTTCTTGAGAGGTTCAAAAAGAGGTAGTAACAAGGCCTGGGTAGAGATCTCAGTATGTGTGAATGTATGTCGCCAGTGAGTCTTCGTTGAAACAAGGGTACAATATTGTGCACTGATTTTTGGGTATCATTTTTTGCTTTCTGTCTCATCTCATCTCGAATTTACATCACAATACTTGAGGTCCTTTTTAACGGCTAGATAATTAACACTAACGATGGCTAGATTAGTTCATAACGTACAGAAGAAGCAGCACAAGGAGCGTTCGCAAACGCACGATAGAGCTAGGTATGGGTTGTTGGAAAAGAAGAAGGACTATAGGTTGAGGGCGGCAGACTACCACAAGAAGCAGGCCGCCTTGAAAGCATTGAAGAAGAAGTCGCTGGCGTACAACCCGGATGAGTACTATCATGCGATGACGAGTCACAAAACTGATGAACGGGGAATCCTTATATCAGAGAGAGGAAACGAGACCATGTCTGTGGATCAAGTAAAATTGCTCAAGAGCCAGGATGTCAACTACGTTAAGACGCTTCGGTTGAACGAAGTTCACAAGATCGAAAAGCTCAAAAAAGACTTGGACTTTAAAGCTTCGGGTAATCATACGGTGTTTGTTGACTCTGTTAGTGACCAGCAAAACTTGGTTCCTGAGGAGTTCTTCAACACTGATGCGGGAATGTTGAATAGACGTGAGAACCGCCTTAGGTTAGAGCAGCTTCAGAGCAATGATCAGTTGATTAAGCTGTCAAACCCATTGGACCAGGAAGAAATCGATTCCCAGAATGACGAAAAGTTGAAAAAGTACATGCTCCTTGAAAAGAGGTTCAAACGGGAGAAGGAGTTGCGTGAGGTAGAGGAAAAGTTAGAGTTAACAAGAGAATTGATGAAGAAGGGAAGTAAGAAAAAGTTGGTTGATGCCGCCGGAAACACGCTGTTCAAATGGAAGAACCTGAGGAAGCGCTGATTTCTCTGTGCTGCATTTCCTTAAAACATGCATCTACACACCTACATTTAACACTCATGCAGCATTCTCCATTACTTCATTTCTAATTAAATACCTATTAATCTTCATTAGCAAAACTATTATTGACGTAATCAACAAACAACGCTGTAATCCTGTCTATATCCACACTCCGCATCCTGTTTAATGCAATGTAGGACCTGCGTATTCTCTGTAAATGGGCCGTGCTTAAAGACACTGCGGGCATTTCAATTCTTAGATCGGATTCGCGGTCTATCAAAACTGTGCCTCCGACCGCGTACAATTGTTGATGCTGGGAAATTTTACCCACTACGGCCAGTGTCTGCCGGTCCAACTCCTGCAAAAAGTTAGAGCCCGACGTTGACTTAACGAGAGTAGCTGCATTAGGAGGTGGTGGTCTCTTGAGTACCAAAGCATCCCACATTTCCTCAAAGGGTAGAGACTCGGTATGCAAATCAGCCATCAACTCAAAAAGGGGAGAGTCCCATCGCGAATCACCATTGGGTTCCTCGTACCTCATAGCTAGCTGCAGGATCAACTCTGGATTCCACCTACTTTCCTTGGGTTCAATTGTTTCGTTCCAGGAAGTACTAGTCTCCAAAGAAGTTATTACGTGCACTACGCAGTGCGGGGTCACAACACTCTTAGCTTCACAAAAGAGCTGGTAACGAAAACCTTTAATATATGCCAACGAGTCCAATATCACAAAGTTTGTTCGTGAAAGGTGTCTTTTCACCGCCGCCATTTGACTTCCACGAGCTTTCTTTTCCAAATTTGTGTCGTAGTAATCCGTTCGTGATATTCCTAGCATTTCATCATTGAGGTAAATCACAGAATAATTATGACCCGGAGCTCCCGTCTTCTTTGCACTCTCGATTCTTGCCTTTAACAAGTCTTCGAGTCTTTTCGCCCACGTCGTCTTGCCAGAGCTCGGCAAGCCTGTGAAAGTTATCAAAGGCATCGATAAGCAGGAAGCGATGAGAAGTCAAGTTTAACTTGATTTTTCAGTGATTAGAAGATACATTGCACCTTACAATGACGTTATTCATACCCAGGAAAGTATTCCCAAACTACAATATCACGCTCTCCAATTTTAAGGGTCACCAGCAGAAAGCATTGACAAAGTTTGGTCATTTGGCTCCGCAAATAGATTTGGTGTTGGAAGTGCGTGACTGTCGTGCCCCAATATCTACAACTAATGTATTATTTGACCGCGTTTTGGCGCAAAAGCAGAAGGTAATACTCTACAGTAAGAAGGACCTATCAGTCCTAAAGAATGATCTTCTCAAGAAGTGGCACGTTAACGAAGAATATATGTTTGTGGACTGCCGAAGCAAGCAAGATGCACGCAAAATCATAAACTTAGTTTCTGAAAAGTACTACAAGATGGATACTCCGCCACCTTTAGGTCTACGGCTCATGATTATTGGTATGCCTAATGTTGGTAAATCGACCCTAGTTAACACATTGCGGGATACTGGATATGGTGCAGAATTACGGAGCGGTATATCCACCAAAAGGCGAAAAGTGGCCCGAACCGGAGGACAGCCTGGGGTTACTAGATCTACCAGCGAGATAATAAGACTCTCTAAGGATCCCGATATTTTGGTACATGACACTCCTGGAGTTTTCCTACCTACAGTCAAGGACTGTGAAACTATGCTTGCGTTGAGCTTAGTAGGGTGTGTTCATACTTCATTTGTAGATCCAGTCATACAAGCGGACTACTTGTTGTTCTTATTGAATTTACAGGATCCTACAGGATCCATGTATGAAGAGTACATGAAGCACCCGACAAACTCCGTGGACGAGTTGTTGTTCAATATTGCACGTTCTAGGGGTCAACTTAAATCCGATGGTACATATGATGAATTGGGAACTGCAACACATTGGACTGGACTCTGGAAGCAAGGAAAGAAACTCAAGTATAGGGGGATGTTTGATTTAGCTGCCATTTTGGAGGTGAATGGGGAAGAACTCAAGAAAATGTTCAAGGATGAGAGATCGAGAGTAATGGAGATGAAAGTAAGCGAAAAGATAACTGAAAGTTTGGGAGATGATGGATTAGCTACATCGGGAAACAGAAAGAGATCTGCTAAAGACCGGGAATATGATTTGCGCAATACCCTTTTCAAAATATAGATAATACCATAATGGCATGTAATAGACATGTAATGCCCACAAAATGAAATAGGGGGAGAACAAATCCAAACTAACAATGTTAAAGTCGAGCACGCTACAATTGTAAACTAATAAATGCAAACACAGAACCCCCGTGAACCGCTTCGCGTACTTGATCACTTTTTCAAGTGAAAGTTCCGAATAAATGAAACCCCTAAGCAGTCACTTGCTTCCAGGTAAAGTAAAGCCACGACAGAAAGAGGTGGTAGTTTACTGCTTGCTTCTGGGGCCTTGGCGCTTCTCAGGAGACCTCCTTAGTAATGAAAGTTCAGAAGCTTCCGCTCGATATGATTTTGGCTCTAGACCATAATTTCAAGTATTTGGACTGGCCAAAGAGTGGATTCTCCTCAAAGCCCATGCCAATATCGTATCCTGACCTAGAAAAACAGGAATACGCAAACATGGCCCAACTCCAAATCAGTCTGCTGGCTTTGGCTGCAAAGGAGGTCCAATCACAAGTCATTCCGCCGGACACTCGTCTCTTACAGAATCTTACATTTGACAACCCCTACTACACTGAAAATAAAGGTTCCATGGAATTGAGTTTCAATGAAGATGGCAGCGATAGTTTCATCTATCAATCAGAGCCATACCTGGGATCGTGGCCCGAATTAAATCTCTTAACGCCTTCGTCTTTCAATTGTCTTGAAAAATCCCGTCTTGAAACTAATCGGGTACTTCAAATCAGTGCTGAAAGTAGTGAAAGCAATGAAGGTTACTCTTTAGTTGATGACTATTTAGAGCTGCACCCGCGATCTGGACACATTTCAATATCTGATAAAGCTACAAAAGTCCTCTCGACTCGATTTCCGTACCTTCCTCAATATGAGTCTGGGGGGATCATGGGGGTAAATTCCCAGCACCAGAAGTCTATTAAGAATGAAAAGACATTTCCCGGGACTGGACTGCTCTTCAATTATCCATACAACATTGTTGAAAGACGTCTTACAACCAACTCTACTGATCGTGATATATTTCCCAACGCGTCAGGCATTTTCCATTTAGTGTTACCCCATAATGGATATCTTACAGAGAAAGGTCTGACATCACAGGGAAACAAGTTCACATTGCATCCACCGATTAGAAAAGTCTTTTACGCTGAACAAAACAGAGATACGGTAGACCATGCGAAAAGTATCGAGGCTTGCACACAACTGTGGGAGCTGAAGAAACATACTTGCGGTAGTCATAATGAATGGGAGTCAGGACTTTTTGAGACTAGTAATGCCGTCGAGCTCTCAAATGACCAACTATATATGCACTTTCAGAAAGAACTCAATGTTCAAGCATCACAAAGTACCCATCATGGATACACACACGAATTATATGATGAAAGAAGTGACTTAATCATTCTGCCTTTTCAAAGAGGTTGCTGTAAGCTAAATTTTAAAAATGACAGTGAGTACCAGTTGTTCGACTATTTTGTTAATGTACTTTCGAAATCATTTGATGCTGTCTTGCCTCGAGATGTTTTTAATGGAATCATCCCTGAGTTGGCTTTAAAGGAAGAATCTGGTATGATTATGGAAGCAATCTTTAGTGTGAGTTCGTTGAATTTTAACAAATATGCTAGTGACGGCATAATCGATCCCAGTACGTCTAAGATTCACCATGAAAGTTGTATGACGCTAATAGGCAATCATTTACATGATCCAGGACATTGCTACGACTCTCATTTGCTTTCACGGTGTTTATTAAGTGCTGCAATCTTGTGTATTAATGAGCCGTCGAACGCACAAGAGACAGCTACAACAATCAAGGCAGCATGCGAAATACTTGCATTTATATTATCGACATTCAATAAAAGGCAATGCTTGTTGAGATCCTCACCGTTTCTAGAAACATGTTTTTGGATTATCTTCTTGCGTGATCTGATGTCGTCAATAAATCGAGGTTTGCCTAATATGTTCTCCGTTCGAGAGTTTTGGAATGCCTTAGATCCCCTTTACTTTGAAGACTTCTCTAGGAGCCTCATGGCCCCTAAGCACGAAACTAAATGGGCCCCAGTTTCGATATATGACAGGTCCAATTCGATTTGGTGGCTACAAAAATCCCTGCTTAATTACAGCGAGGTTAACGATTTTAAGAATCAAATGATGGTGATGACCAAGGATCAATTCAGGAGCGACGTTCTTCACGCCAAGTGGCTTGCGTTGAGTAAACTCTTTGATGATTTTGAACTAGCAATTCCTGACTGGGCAAGACCAATTATTTACCAACATTCCGGAACACCGTTTCCGCTCGTGTACTTTATGGACGAAACAACAGCGGTGACAGGATTATTGTTCAAGCTATCAAAGATTTCGTTATACGAAGCACTCGTGCGAAAATGTGATGTAATTGACACCAGCGTTACAGAATCGATGACCACTTACACCCACGAGTACGTCAAGAAGTTGGTGAAAGACGTTGTGGGAATATTGACCACGTATGGTCAAATTCTTCAAATCTGGCCAGTCTCCCAAGAACGCATCAGCCTGTTTATGTTCTATTTGCGTGATGAGCCTGAGTCCATACTCGAATTGCAAAACTTGAGCCACAAGCTCCCTGATTTCGTACTACACCTTCACTACTAGCAATGCCAGAAACATACAGACATTATGTGCTCGCATTCGAACCCCGCGTACTCTATTCAGTATCACCAAGTAAAACGGCTCTGTCGCTTAAAAGTTTTGGGTCATGACTTTTGTCTGAGATTTCTCCTGTGCATAGTGACGGTAAAACAACTTGTAATTAATCCAGGTGAATGGAATCGTTCCAGAGTCGCTGAAGGTGGACACCTGTCTTTAGACTCTTCGTCATTTCCGAGTTACACTGCGACTAAAAATGACCCATGACGAGATAAAAGAGTTGAGGCAGAATGGACGAGATGAATGTTTTTGTGCTGCGGTGGTTCCTGAACAATTGCAAAGCATAATAGAACGCCTCTTTTCAGGTCAGTTTGAAGTGGACTCTGATCGGGATGACTTGATTGCAACTGTCTCAAACATCCTCTTGATCAACCGACTGCTTCACTCCCTGTACTTTATGAACGAGCATCTGGGGCCGTTCTTGTTGTACCTTAACCAGATTACAAAAACTGAACTTTTAGACAAGAGAGCCGGTATCGATGCTAGTTTCTCGTTCAAGCCCCTAGTTGCAGTATTCCGCATATACTTCCTAATTCTACTTGAGAGCACTGCAACCATCGAGAAGAGTACCTTGGCTCCGGTGAGGGCGGTTTTGCATGACAGCTTTTCTGTACTCGCCCAAAAGCATGAACGTTTGCAGTTTTGTGAGTTTTTTGAGATGGCATTGATTGAGGTGATGAAGGCATTGACGAGTTTGTTCGAGCGGGGTCAGTATGAGATACCCGAAGTATTTCAAAAGGACATTATCCTAATTCTCATGGAGGTTGCATCTTCAATTAACCCATCGTCAAAGAGTTTGGTAGTGAGGAACATGTTGAACATGGTAATTGTTATGAAATCGCACAATATGGTAAAACCGGGCCATCGTCGGCTAGCCAATGAAGTTACTTTTCCGAAGCTGCTAATCCAATTGCTCAAAAGCTACGAGCATGCAATTTCAATTACTGACGAGGATGTTATTCCTATTTACACATTGCTTGGCATGGTTTTGAAGCATTTGTATAATGAGAGCGTGAGACAGGATGCAACAATAAGCCATTTAAAAGAGCAAATGTTACCGAGCAGCGATTCCGGCATATACAAGCATAGCTTGGATTTGCTCCTGAAGATTGACGAGTCGCCTAGTTCAAACACTTCGTTGCAGAGCATCAATTCCAAAGCGCGTTTACTGTCCATAATACTAGACACCTATTTTGAGTTGTGCCGAGATGGTAGAACCTCCGAGGACCAAACTGCTTACTTTTTGGATCTCTTTGGTTACATCTTGACTCAGGGATTCATTTCTGCCAATAATATTCTGTTGCCGGTGGGAATAGATCTCCTGCTGGCTATGCAACCGAATAAGAAATATTCAGACTTGGTAGTTCGTGAAAGAAGGCCAACTCTTGGTGACACATTGGAGGCTATCGTAAGAAATGGTCCATCTGTGAGCCAACAAGACGAAATGACGCCTGAGGAAAAGGAAGCCGAAGCTGAGAAAATCTTTACAGTCTTTGAAAGAATGGAAAAGAGCAGTGTATTCACAAACTTCAAAAACCCGATCAGAGAGTGGCAACAACAAGGGCGCTTTGAAGAATTGGAAAAATAAGTATGTATCTCTATTAATGAAAAAATTCTAAATGGTTACTTTTCGAGTTGTAACACAATTGCCGATCTAGTCGGGATGTACACAAAAAGTGAATTCGCACGGTCGTTCCAAGGCTCGGGCTGGGTAAAGTACTCTATAGCTTTTCCAGTAGAGTCTACCTCCGCAATTCTATTGTGTCCTCCAAAATCTTTATGGTCGGAGTTTAAAACAAGCTTGTAGGTGCCAGGGGCGTCTACGCCAACCTTGTAGTCCGAATACGACTTGGTGGGGTGAAAGTTGAAGACAAACAAAAGCTGGTTTCTCTCAAACACAAGCACCTTGTCACTCTCATTCTTCAACGAGACGTAGGCTTGGGGCGTATTCAAGACGCCAATTTTGGAGTCTAGTTCCTGCATTGCACCATCAAACAAGTACAAAAACTTGTACCGCAACAAATCATCTTCAATCAAGTTGAATTGGCGACGAGCGTAATTGTACGACTCGTTGTTGCCGACGCGGGGAAAATCCAACCACTCTGGGTGCCCAAATTCGTTGCCCTCAAAATTCAAGTAGCCCTCTCCGCCCAATGCAAATGTTACGAGACGGATAAGCTTGTGTAGCGCTATACCCCTATCAACTACTGGCGTCAATGGCGACATTTTCGACATGTTTGTGTACATTTCCTTGTCCATGAGCCAGAATGCAATTGTCTTGTCGCCAACCAAGGCCTGGTCGTGCGACTCGCAGTAGCTGATGCACTTTTCGCCGTGGCGCCGATTAGTCAAGGTGTGCACAATGCTTCCGAGATCCCACTCCTCGTCCTTCAAGTGCTTGATAATCTTGATCCACATGTCGGGAATGGCCATCGACAAGCGGTAGTCAAACCCGATTCCGCCGTCGGAAATCGGCAAACACAACGTAGGCATGCCGCTAACGTCCTCGGCAATCGACGTGAACTGGAACGTATTGTGCAGCTCCAGCGCAATCTCCGACATGAGCTCGTGGGCAAGCATCATGTACACGATAGCGTCCTCGTCGACCCATTCCGGGTTAAAGTACTCCTGGTAGTTGCCGCTGAACCCAAAACTCAAACCGTGATGCTTGTACAACATGCTGGTGACCCCGTCAAAGCGGAACCCGTCAAAGCGGTACTCCTCGACGTAAAACTTGAGGTTTGAGAGCAAGAACCGCAACGTCTCGATGTTGGCATAGTCAAAGAGGCGCGAGTCCCACAACTCGTGTGACCCCTTGCCGCCGCCGTGGAACAAGTAGTGGTCGGTCCCGTCAAACATGTTCAAGCCGTCCTCCACGTTCTTGGACGCGTGCGAGTGCACCACGTCCAAAAGCACGCGGATCCCCAACCGGTGCGCCTCGTCCACCAACGCCTTCAACTCTTCCGGCGACCCGTAGCGCAGCGACGCCGCAAAAAACGACGTAACCTGGTACCCAAACGACGCATAGTACGCGTGCTCCATAACCGCCATAAGCTGGATCGCATTGTACCCCAACTCCGCAATCTTGGGAAGCACGTTGCGGGTAAAGTTGGCATACAGCCCAACCTCCGGCTTCAGCGACGAGATGCCAACGTGCGCCTCGTACACACGCAAACCGGAAGCGCCTCCACCGCCCACCGGCGGACGCGCGTGCTGGAACGTGTACCGCTCAGCGGGATTCCAAAATCGCCCCTCGTACACCGTGCCGTCCAGCAGCGGCGTGGCGCGCCGCGCCCACGGATCCAACCTATAGAGCCACTCCCCCTCCTCTGTCTGTATCGCCACCTTGTACCGGCTGTCGTGCGGAACAGCACACCCGCCGTCCACGCCCGCAATGGCCAACTCCCACCGCCCGTACGCATCCGCCCGCTCCAACGCGTGCGTCTCCACGCTCCAGCCGTTGAACTCGCCCACCAACAGTACGGCCCGCGCCAGCGGGACGTACTGCACTATGCGGCACGCCCCGTCGGGGCCCGCGTGGAGCCCGTACGTGTCGTACGCCGACGCAAACGCGCTCACGCCGCCCAACTGCGCCTGGAGCGCCCGCAACCTCGTCTGGCGCGCCACGAGGGCGTCCGCGTGCGGCTGCAAGTACGGGTCGAGCGCGAGCGCGCCGCCGACAGAGATCTCCGGGAACACCGGCGTGGCGGTCTCCTTCGCGGTCATTGGTGTGTGAGTAGTGGCAAATTTGACCAAGAACCCTGCGGGGAAACGGTTGAACTCCGCTCCGCACACATTTTGGCGCCCAGCGGGAGCTGCGAACTGGAAGGGAAGGGAGAGAGGAGAGTAGTAGAGTGTAGAGGAGAGAGTAGAGAGTAGAAGAGAGAGAGACTATAGTAGAAGAGAGAGAGACTATAGTAGAGGAGAGAGAGGAGGGAGGAGGGAGAATAGTAGATCATTCTAGAGTACTGTATACTATACTGGATACTACACTGTAGTGGCTACACTATAGAGAAGTATGGTAACTACACTATTGCGACTGCACTAGAGAAGTGGTATAGAGATGTAGCATAGAGACTATGCTAGATACTTTAATAGTAACTATTTGTAGAGAAGTAGTAGAGAGACATACTTGAGACTCACTAGAGAGACTAGAGAGGCTAGAGAGACTAGAGAGACTAGAGAGACTAGAGAGACTAGAGAGACTAGAGAGACTAGAGAGACTAGAGAGACTAGAGAGACTAAAGAGACTAGAGAGACTAGAGAGACTAGAGAGACTAGAGAGACTAGAGAGACTAGAGAGACTAGAGAGACTAGAGAGACTAGACTAACTAGATTAACTAGACTAGAGAGACTAGAGACTGTACTGTATACTATTCTGTATACCACATTATAGTGACTACTAGAGATACTAGAGACTACTAGAGATACTAGAGACTACTAGAGAGTAGAAGTAGTATAGTACCTACACTGTAGTACACTAGTGACTACTAGTGACTACCAGAGATTACAACACAGAGTGAAGAGACTAGAGTATTGCCAGTGAGGTGACAAGAGTGAGGTGACAAGAGTGAAGTGACAAGAGTGAAGTGAAGCGAGATCAAGAATAGATAACGTAGGCATCGTCGGACCCACCTCTTTTAAATTACAATACACTGTACACCTATACTACCTGAACCTCTGGCTCAAGATGCGCTCTGCGCCCGCCTCCTCGTACTCGGCCTTGCTCACCCACATCTGGTGGAACGTGCCTAGCGACGCCAACACGCTGCCGCCTATCCACGCCTGGTTCACGCGCTCCGTCGAGTTGCCCACAGCGTGTAGTCTAATTTTGAGGCCGGGGTTGGTGTTGGACAAGTCGTTGTAGAGCCGCTCCGTCAACTGCGGGATGAGCGACACGCCCCCAGTCACAATGATATTGTGCGCCACCAGCGCGCGCAAGTCAATGTCGATGGTGGACAAGGCGTATGTGATGAGCAGCGCCAAGCCGCGAGCCTCGAGCTCGGCCGCCGAGTCGCTCGGCGCAGGCGTCAGCTGGCTCGAGTCGGCCTTGCGCATGCGCTTGAGCGGGCGGTAGTCGTCGTACTTGTTCTTCAAGTGCAACACGCCGTTGCACGGCGGGTACTTTTGCGCTAGACTGGGGTTGTTGACAGTATACGCGGTGGGGTCAAAAATCAGGTCCCCAAGCACAAACCGCTCGAGCCCAACGGGCACAGACTGGCCCGTCGGAAGCTCAAAGAGACGGCGGAACGAGTCCTGCGAGTAAAAGTCGCGCACCGCCTCGGGAGCGGCTCCAGTAGTCGTACTTGTACCTGCTCCCGTACTCGCACTCGCACTCGTACCCGTACCCGTGCCCGCCCCTAGCTTCTTTTCTGGAACCTCCAACACCAGCTCCTTCATCTCGTGCCACAGACGCGCCCGCTCGTACTCGTCAAACGACGCGGTCACGCCGGGCGGGACTGCACGCGGCTCGTACACCGCCGCCGCAGGGTACACCGTCAGCTCCTTGCTCTTGACCTTGTACAGGCTCTCCGCCGCCGGCTGGGGGTCCATCTGCGCGAGCATGTCCGCCACCTGGTCGCTGAGAAACCTGCCCGCGTACGGCGTACGCACAGAGTTCTTGAGCAACGAGATCCCGTCAATCACCGGCGTCACGCTCACAGAGTCGTGGCCCACGTCCACCACCAAGCAGTTGGGGCGGCCCTGCTGGAAAGACACGCAGGTGGGCGTCTTGGCCAAGTACATCCCCGCAAAGTCAAACTTCTCGTAGAACGTCTCCACAAGCGTCTGCCGGTACTCCGGCTCCAGCCACACCGGCTCCGTGATCAATATCGGCTGCTCCGCAAAGTCAATCGACAACACCGACTTGAAGTAGTGCTCGTACTGCCCAATCGCCGCGTCCCAGTCCACAATCACCGAGTCCTTCATGATCGGCTTGACGTCAAAGTACGGGCGCGGTACGTGTATCGCCTCCCCGAATATACGCGTGCCCGCGCGCTCCTTGAGCACGCTCGCGGGCGCATCGTCCAGCACCGTCGCATAGCTCGACGACGTCACAATCTTGGGGAAGTCGTCGCCGGCGTACCCGATGCGCGTGTGGTACGAGCCCGCGTCGAGCACGATCGCGTTGATCTCGTCGCCGCCATACACAGCGGCTCCGTTCGCGCTGGAAGCCATGTTGGTGTCCCGTGTATGTCCCGTGCTGGTTTAGCACTAAATTTTTCGTTAGGGTAGCACTAGCTCGTTATAAATAGCTTGGGCAGCGAGCTGCCCGCGCCTACAAGATGCGCGACTCGGTCTCGGCCAAGTCCACCAAGAAGTCGGCCTCCAACTTCTTGCGGGCGTCCACCACCCAGTCGTCCGCCAATTTTCTGGCCCAGCCCTTCAAGTTGGCCGCCTCCTCCACCGCTATGTCCAACTCGCCTCTGGCCAAGCTGGCCTCGACGCGCGCAATCACGGACTCAATGTCCTTGCCGTTGGGCTTGGTGCCCTTGACGGGCACCAAGAGCTTGGAGAAGAGCAACGACGACAAGTGGCCGAGCAAGCCGGCGTTGGGGGGAAGTAGCGATGCGGAGCGCAATTCTGGCGCGAGCTGCTCCCAGCGGGACAACAACTGCGCGGGCGTCAAGAGGGAGTGCGTAGACTCTTTGCTGAGCAACGTCAGCAAGTCCAGGAGCGCCAACGTGAGCACCTCGGCGTCGGCGCCCTTTGCCGACAGCAAGACGCTGTCGACAAACGGGCCTATAGCCTGGGGTTGTGCCTTCAGGTCCTCCACCGAGATCATGACTCTGAGCTTGGAGAGGGCCTTGTGCACCTCTGCGCGGCGGTGGTTGGCCGCCAACTGCGACTCTGCGCTCACTGCAAACGCCTCCAACTCCTGCAACTTGGCGTCCAAGGCGCTCAAGTTAGCCAAGCGGCCGTTGCGCTCGGTGTCGATGCTGCGCTGCACAATCGCCTCAAACTGCTTTGTCTGTTCCACGCGCATCATCAGTATGGCATTGACGGCGGCCTGCGAGAGCGCCACCTTGGTGACCTCAATCTCCTGCGCCAAGCGGGCGCTCAACTTCTTCTCCAACTCGCGCTTCTCAAGCGTGTACTGGTGCAACATGTCCTGCGAGAGGTTCAACTCCTTCTTGGTGTAGCTCGCAAGCAACTCGTTTTGCGCATCCTTCAACCGCTTTTGCAACTCCTCCTCAAACTTGGCGGTCAAGCCGTTCAACTTGGCCGCGAGCTTGCTCACGTTGGCGTTGATGCCCGTTACAAGGGACTTGTCCTGCGACGATCCGTCAATCAGGCGAATCAACTCGTTAAAGGAGTCAATGGTGGCCTTGACGGAGGGGTCGGACGCGGCCAGGCTCGAGAGCTCCACCACCGGAAGCTCGCCTTTGGACACGCTCTCAATCTCCACCGGCTTCTGGAGCTGCTGTGCCGGCGTCGCGTCGCCAGCGTCTACACGCGCCAGCGTGACGCACTCGGTGTCGCTCTTGCGCGTGAGCTCTGAAAAGTTGCCCAGCGCCAAGTCGGACGCCTTGTGCTGGAGAAACTTCCAAAACTGCTTCAAGTCGTCCACCAGACCATTCTCGATTATGTCCAACAACTCGTCGTGGTACGGCAAGTTCTGGTCCATCACGAAATCCATAACCTTGTCGTTCTTGCTCGCCACAAACAAGGTACCGCCGTACACCACCAGCGCCAAGAGCGCGCTCTTGAACAAGAAACCAAAGAGCGAGAACTTCTTCTTCTTCTTGGGAGGCACGCCCTGCGGCGTAAGACCCGTTGACGGCGGAACCGCAACGACGGGCACCGCGACAGCGGGAACCGCGACCGTGGGAGCACGCGCCACCGCTGGTGGCGCGGGAGGCGTCACCTCGCGCTTCGCCGTGCTCAACACGCCCGAGCCGCTCATGGACCGTGCGGGAACCGACGCCAATTGGCGGCATACCGCGCGTGAAGCTCTGTTCATGTCGTTGTCGTTCTATACAAAATGTTTGTGTCTTTTTCATTGGTTTGCTAAGAAGTGTATTATATGCAGGATACACCACTATTGTAATTATTGATTATGAGTAGCTATTACTATTGATGACATTACTAGTCATCAACAAGGTGTTCATATTATGGTTTATTATTACTATTGGTATTACTATTGGTATTACTATTAGAATTACTCTTACAATTACAATTACTGAGTATTAATTTAATTAGTTACTCGAATGAATGTGTTATATGCAGGATTAGATTTTTTCTCTACTACTACTCTATTACTACTACTACTATTACTACTACTACTACTACTACTATACTACTATACTACCACTACTTCTCTCTACTACTTCTCTCTACTACTTCTCTCTACTGTGGCACTCTACTCTCTACTGTGGCACTCTACTACTCTACTGTGGCACTCTACTACTCTACTCTCTACTACTCTACTACTCTACTACTACTCTACCGCCTATGGAACATTGTTATATGCAGTACCTATCAACACTGTCTCTATTGAATGTGCTACACGTAGTTTATACTTAGTACTTTTCACTTACATTATAGTTTGCACATATTCTCTTCTCTCTCTCTTCTCTCTCTTCTCTCTCTAGTCGGTTCTCTCTCTTCTCCCTCCACTCTCTCTTCTTCCTCCACTCTCTTCTCCTAGTTCTAGCTCTAGTTCTAGTTCTTCCTCTACTCTTGATTTTGTCTATATGCAGAACCTATTCCTACGCGCTTACAACCACCACACAACCACACTCTGCAACACTACCACTACTACTACTACTACCACCACTACCACTACAGTACTACCACTACAACACTACAACACTGCCACCACGCTAATCTTCCCATAACATTCCAATGACGATCAAACCCACCGGATTGTATCCCCCCCAGCCGGCGACGGTGCGCGCACAGACGCTCCACATATCGTACGACGCTGTCCACGACAGGATTGCGTACCCCAACGGCAAGTCGATCGTGGTGCGTCCGGCGGACCCTCTGAGCACGGCGGCGGCGCGCCAGTTTACAAAGCACACGCAAACGACGACGGTGGCGGCGTTCGCCCCCACCGGCAACTACGTGGCGTCGGCAGACGAGACGGGCCAGGTGAAGATCTGGGACTCGCTGGTGACGGCCGAGACGGACCCGTTTGCACAGCCGACGATCAAGAGCGAGTTTCAGGTACTCTCGGGCCCCGTGCGTGCGCTCGCGTGGGACGCCGACAGCCAGCGTATCATTGCAGTGGGCCAAGGCAAGGACAAGTTTGGACACTGCTTCACGTTTGACTCTGGTAACTCGGTTGGCGAGGTGCAGGGACACGCGTCCACCGTCAATGCGGTGGCGATTCGGCCGGTGCGGCCGTACCGCGCCGCCACGGTGGGCGACGACAAGGCGTTGGTGTTTTACAATGGGCCGCCATTCAAGTTTGACAAGAGTGTGCGGGGCCACCACACCAACACTGTGCGCGACGTCAAGTTCTCGCCGGACGGCCAGTGGCTCGTGAGCGTGGGCTCCGACAGGGCCATTGTCGTGTACGACGGCAAGACGGGCGAGCACGCGCACCTGGTGCTGGCAGCGCACGATGGAGGAATCTTTAGCGTTGCCTGGTTTAGCGACTCAAAGTCGTTTGCGACAGCGTCCGCCGACGGAACCGTCAAGCGGTGGAACGTGGGCACGTGGGACGTGGCGCAGACGCTTGTGGCTGGTCCCGCGGGTAGCGTGGCGCACCAGCAGGTGGGCTTGGTGGTTACCAAGTCGTTTGTGGTGTCGCTAGCATTTAACGGAAACCTCACCTACTTTAAGATTGGCGACACTGAGCCATTTCGCGTTGTGGCGGGACACCAGACGCCATTGACGGCGGCGCGCGTGGTGGATGAAAAGGTTTATACTGGGGGTCTGGACGGGACGGTTTACTACCGTGAAATTACTGGATCGGTTGGACCGGTCCCTGTGGGAGAGCTCGGCGCTGCACACGCCAACTACATTGCCAGTCTTTCCGGCAACTTGGTCACTTCGGGCTGGGACGACAAGCTCAGGCTCTGGAAAGGGGGCGCGGTAGCGGCGACAGCCGGCTTGGCTGGCCAGCCCAAGCAGGTTGTGTCGAGCAAAGACACGCACATTGTCCTCTACGAGAATGGCGCGCAGGCCTTCTCCGCGCTGTTGGAGCCGCTCGCCAGGGTTGACTGGACCTACACCGCGTCGGACATTGACATTGCCGGCGACAAGCTCCTCGTGGCCGATGCCACCGCCAACACCATCAGGGAGTACTCGTGGAGCGCGACCGCGATTGCACAAACCGCCAAGAGCTTTCCGCTGCTCCGCTCGCCGCCGGGCCTTGTGCGCGTCTCCCCGGACGGCAAACACGCTGCAGTCGCCGATAACACCGGCAAGTACACGCTCTACAGCACCGCTGACGCTGCAGTAGTCACGACGCGCTGGGCGTTCCACACCAGCAAGGTGTTTGACGCCAAGTGGAGCAGCGACTCCAACTACCTCATTAGCGCCGGCTTGGACAGCGGCTTGTTCCTCTACTCTGTCACCAAGCCGTCCAAGGTGTTGAAGTTTCCGTTGGCGCACCAGAATGGTGTCTCCGGCATCGAGTGGACCAGCTACGACGCCAAGGAGGGCAGCTTTGCAACTACGGGCTTGGACGGAACCTTGAAGACATGGACCGTTGACTTGTCTGCCTATAATTAAGCGACATGAAAACAGTCTCCCTTCAGGAACATGAACATGCCAGAAACATGGGACCCTACAAACTAATTATTCATGGCACATTTCCACAGGACTGCCCATTAAAAGTACATACTTCTTTGCCAATTGCAAAGCCTACCAACTACCAGTCTAGTGCTCCTTCGAAAAGACGCCAGTGTCCAATCTCACCTTGTGGCCCAACCACAAGGCGTGCTTGGTGTGGTCCAAGAGATCGCCTTTTCCGCTGCGCGGATGTATCAACACCGGCAAGGTGCCGTGGTTCAACGTGAAGTACGGCAACACCCGCGCGTACACCTCCGGCGACTGAAAGTCCAACTCCCACATGTTGACGGGGTGCGGGCCTATCGGCCTGTCCCAGAACTTGTGCACCCGCACAGCTCCCAGCTCGATCTCGGCGGCAAAGTCCTTGAGCACCGCCTCGCGCAACTCCCACGCCTGCTTGCGCTCAGACTCGCTGTTGTTGTTCCAGTACGTGTGCACGTCGTACGACTCGATGCCTCCGTAAAATGCCATTCTGTGCTGTCGCCCTATGGTTGTCGCCAGCCTCAGCTTTATATAGAAATCCCAAATTACTAAGCATACAAAGGGGAGGAGCCGCACGAGCCTCCACACTTAGTCATTGGGCGCAGTCAGCACAGTCAGGCGTAGTCAGCAGTCGGTCAGGGATCTCAGTGATCTCGGGGATTGTCAGTCGGCCAGTCGGTTAGTCATGTTATTCAGGACGTGTCAGGCGTAGTAATGGTAATGGAAATGGTAATGGTAGTAGTGTAGCATGGGTTGTGATCACACCGTCACCACGTCGTCCATCCGGATGCTGACATAGTCGGGCTCGCTGGCGGCGCGCGGGCGTCTCGTCATCCAGTAGTGCAAGGCCGACGAGGCTACAAGTCCGGCGAGGCTTCCGGCGATGTTGCTGGCTATGTCAAGCACGTCAAACGCTCTCGCGGGGTTGACGATGCTCTGCACAAACTCCAGCCCGATGCTGCCCCCAGCGGTGCAGACCACGAGCGTGGCGAGCCGCACGCGGCGGAGGGACTTGGTGTCGATGACAAAGTAGAACTCGCTGGTGAGGACCCAGAACGTGACAAAGTGTAGGAGCTTATCGTGCGAGCCAATGTCAATCAGGGCTAGGCCCAAGTACGCCGCCACAGCGAGCGAGAGTACAAATACTGAGAGTTAGTTGTTTCGGGCTGGCTGGTCGGGTAGGCCGGTCGGCTGGCCGGTCGGCTGGCACGTACGGATGAGCACGGGCACTCTGATGGGGAGCATGGTTGGTTTGATAGTATTTGGCTGAGATAGATTTGGTTGAGATAGATTTAGGTGACAATTTCAGTGCTCGGCTAGGGTAACCACGATGCAACGGTTTTGCACGAGGACGGGACCGGTGTGGGCCGCTACGCGCCGCCAGCGACATTACTCGATAGACTACTTGTTGTCCGGGGTGCGAAGCAGCGGGACGCGGGCGCCGCGTCGCCCACAGCATGGCGATGCCCTAGAGGAGGGGCGCGGGCTGGCACCCAAGCACAGTACGGAGGGTCCAAAGCCGCCACGAGACCTTACGCGCATTATAGACGGCGCGAGCACGCTCAACGAGGTATTTCGGCGTCCCGAGCACGGGACGCCGTCGAGCCATGAGATTACGCAGAGCCAGGCCTTGTTCAACAAGGCGCTGGTAAACCTCGAGTGGACGTTTGCGCTGTACCTGGAGATCCCGGACATCAAGTACGCGAGGCTCCAGCTGGAGCGGACGGCGCGGTACGAGCAGTCCGACCCGCTCACGCGGACGCAGTACGACGAGACGTTGGGCTTGTCGAGGCGAACGTTTGGCATAAAGCCGCTGCTCTTGCAGCCGTTGCCGGAGGTGCTCTTTTTGGGCCACACCAATGTCGGAAAGTCGTCGTTGATCAACAACTTGCTTGTGCCGTCGAGTCTGCGGCTGAGCGGCGCGGCTACGGAGTATGCGTACGTGTCCAAGCGCGAGGGTTACACCAAGACGCTCAACTGCTTCAATATTGGCGGAAAGCTTCGTTTGGTGGACTCGCCGGGCTACGGAAAGTACGCTGAGTCGTCGCAGGGTGACGTTGTGTTAGAGTACATTGAGCGTCGCACGCAGTTGCGTCGCGTCTTTGTCTTGATTAGCTCTGTGGATGGGTTCCGTCCGCAGGATGTACAAATTATCAACCACTTGGTGGAGATGGGCGTGCCGTTTGAGGTGGTTTTTACAAAGGTGGATGCGTTGGTGTACAAGCACATGCCCAAGAAGAAGGCGTTCAACTCGTATGCTCTGCAAACGGTGCAGAAACGCAGCCTCATGACTGACGAGGTGCGGCTGGGCAACGAAAAGGTTGTGCGCCACTACCGGCGCTTGATTGAGGGTGTTGAGCTACAAAAGTTGGTGTCTTTGCCCCGGTTGCTCTTCAACAATGCGTCGACAAACCGCTACATTGTGGCTAGTGAGGGGGCAAAGGAAATTCGCTGCGTCATACTACAGAGCTGCGGCTTGGTGAGCCACAGCGCACCGCAAATAATACCGGAAACACACTCAAAAGGTGATTGGGTGGTGCGTCTTCCAGAGATTGAATAGTGCATCTCCTGGAAAGGTCTGAGGAGGCATACCTAGTTGTTGCACGAAATATAATTACATCTACAATGAGTATCATCATTACCTCCAATATGAGTATGATTATCTCCAACATGAGTATCTCCAAAACTTAATTAGTCTCCCAGGCTTGTTCCAGCTTTACGTTAAACACTACGCGTATGGCCAAAAGGCTAGTCTCTGGGTTGCATGTAGCTTCAAAAATGTATACAGATCAATATGATTTTATGTTTGATGTAGGTGCAAAAAGGGTGATTGCGCCAATCCGCAAACACATGCCTAGTAGGCTGCTCGCGGACTGTTCGGTTTAATGCTGGGATAGACGTGGCCATTCCGGCACGGTATTGCTTGCCTAGAAGCGACCGCGACCACCGCCAAAGCCGCCTCTGCCGCCTCTAGGAGCACCGCCACGACCGCCGGCTGAAAATCCACCTCTGAAACCACCGCGGCCGCCGCCCGGCGCGCCACCACGGCCTCCTCTGAATCCACCGCGGCCGCCGCCAGGCGCACCGCCACGACCACCTCTGAATCCACCACGGCCGCCGCCAGGCGCACCGCCACGGCCACCTCTGAATCCGCCGGCTCCACCAGCGCCACCAGTCTTTCTCTTGGGCTTGGAAATGCCAACCGGCTTGGGCTGGGGCAAGAATCTCTCCAACGGCAACAACTTGTCTGGGGCAATGTAAAACTTGTCACCCTCCTTGAACGAGTCCGCCTTGACACCTTCCGTGGGTTTCACGGTGAAAAACACCTCATTCACAGGACCCAAGATCTCGTCAACCTTACCCACCTGCGTCTTGTTCTCCAAGTAGATGGGAGCGTTGAAGTACGGAATCTTGACGTTTATCGAACGGCACACAACATCACCCTCACAAGCTTGCATAAAGCTACCCATCTCCAAAACCGAGTCAGGAGGGCCTTGCTGGAACTGCGACGGGCCTGTTCTGCCGCCACGTCCGCCACCTCTAAATCCGCCTCTACCTCTGTTCATTGTCTATCGTTCAGCAGAGTGTTGGTGCACAGATTTTTCACCTGGAGCTCATCGAGATGGCAAACATTTTTTCGGTACCAAAAATCCAAAAAGCGACAGGATTCTTCAACGGTAATTTTGCTCTGCTATGCCCAGCACGTTTGCTAATACCGACTTGTCTGCGGTGGAATGACTTGCAGTCTCAGAGTGCTATATTCTCCAGCTTTTTCTTCTCCTCTAGCCCTCCTGTCGCCCTTACTGTGCCAAACTTGCCCATTTTGGCCCCAATTGAGCTGGGATTTTTCCTTACTTGCTCTCGCCAATAATGTAAGACCCATAAGGTAATCATGTTGCTATTCTGGGCCACTCTTGCTGGTGCTTGAACTGCGTTTATGTTCCTTATCCATATTTTGAATTCCGGTCAAATTTTGGTCGGAATTCGATCTGATGTGGGCGATCCAAAATCTCCGCCATCCGGTTGAGCAACCGCAGTAGTGCTCCACGACTGACGTAAAGCACGACCATGAGTGACTCGCTGGGTACGTATTGGTGGAACGATTGGAGTTTGTGATGCTGGTACCGCGTGGTGATTGAGTCTCGCGGTGGTGCTGATGTATTCCCCAGGTAGTGTGGCGGTATGTGGTCGCAACGCCAACGCTATCAACTAGCCAGGTCATTTCGACGGTTTAATGTGTGGTTCTTTAGCGGTTGGTTTACGCGTTACATCCTAGCTAGCCGAGCCTTTGTCTGCGCTTATACTAACACACGCAGCTTCCACCTTCAAGGTGGCGCTTACCCCTGATGAGCGTAAGCTATTTTCCCACTTGTTCAAGTCTTTGGACCCTGAAAAGACGGGAATCATTACCGGCGAGAAGGCTCGTTTGACGTTTGAGAAGTCGGGATTGCCTCCGACCATCTTGAGCGAGATTTGGCAGGTTGCGGACCAAAACAATTTGGGCTTTTTGACGCAATTTGGTTTCTGCACCGCGATGCGGTTAATTGGGTACACCCAGACAGGCCAGCACCCATCTGCGGGCTTGGCCGAGTACCCCGGACCCCTTCCCAAGTTTGCCAACTTGTCCTTGCCGAGTCAGCCCCGGTTGGGGTCTGGACAGCCGGGATCAGTTCAGGCGTTGCAGCCGCAGAGCACGAGCAACTCGTTTATGCAAAGCCAGCCCAGCGCGGTGATTCCGCAGAACACCACCACGGCCCTGTCGAAGCCGCAGGAGCCTATTTCTGCTGTGACGGCGGAAGAGTACCAAAAGTTTGGTCAATTGTTTTTCAAGACGGTTGGAAGCACCACCGGCCAGTTAGACGGTAACCAGGCGCGTGCTATCTTCTTGAAGACCAAGTTGCCAAACTTAACGCTCAGCCAGATCTGGACGTTGGTCGATAGAGGCAATCTGGGCAAGTTGAGTCTCGCGGAGTTTGTAGTAGCAATGCACTTGATCCAGGGCTTATTGAGTGGACAGATCAACCAGTTGCCTCCTTTCTTACCAGAACACGTGTTTCAGTCGGTTCAGGCGGCTGAGAGCGTTGACCCGTCCCAACAGTATGGCGCTACGGCAGCTCGCCAAGCTTCCAATGCTTCTCAGCAAACAACTATACACCGTGCAGCTTCACAGGTCGCGGCTCCTCACGCCAGTCTGCCGCTCTCACACGCGGACAGCGCACCGCAGTACCTGCAAGATGCAGTTAATGATGAATGGCTGGTCACACCAGCCATGAAGAACCTGTATGATTCGATTTTCAATAACTTGGATAAGGCTAGAACGGGTCTGTTGCAGCCTGATCAAGTTGCTCAGTTCTTGATGAGCTCAAAATTAAACCAAGAGGCGTTGGCAGGCATATGGGACTTGGCCGACATCCAAAACACTGGTGTCTTCACGAAGGTGGAGTTTTCAATTGCGGTCTTCTTGGTGAACAGAAAGTTGGCTGGGGGCTCGTTGCCGAACGTGGTTCCAAACGCTTTACTTGAATCGTTGACGAATGAGCAGCCGCAACAACAGCAAGTCCAACAACCCGTTGAACGGTCCGTTGTTTCTCCCGCTTCTCCCCCTCCCGTACCTACGGCCCCTGCGCAAAGGCAAAATTCTACTATAGATGATTTGGCTGGCTTATTTGGAGCAAGTCCTGAGTCAAAGCCGGCTCTTCAGAGTCGCGCTTCCAGCAGTGATTTGACCCCAAACGAATTACCAAGGGTTCGCAGCTCTTTGACGGGATCTTTCAAGCCAACTTCAACATTTGGGCAAAACTTGATGTCTACGCCTGTTTCGGAAGTTCGTGAAGAAGAAGGTAGCTTACTCCATGAGGACAATACTCCTGGTATCACTGCGCCTGGCCGTCCTCAATCAGATATTGGGTCGGTGAAAAAACTGGTTGTAACTGAACCCAACCCTTCTGTACCATTGGTGCAACAGGCTGCAGCTGTACCAGCTCCACTTCCGGAAAAGTCCATAAACTATGATGCGTTGAGGTCCGTTCCTGCACCACCTGTCGCGCCCCCTAGGGCATCGACATTACAAAGATCTGACTCCCGTCAAAAGGCGCCCTCTGTTCCCCCGCCAACATTTGCGCCTACTTCACGTCAAGCCTCTTTCCATCCTCAGAATGACGACTTATTAGCTGATTCCAATCCTGAAATTTCTGGCCAATTATCACAGGCTTCGACTGATATCGCAAACGTTTCGAACCAAATTAAGTCATTGGCTGGTCAAACGACAGAATTACATGAAAAGAAGACTAGAGCTGAGCAAGAGTTACAAAGAATATTGAGTTTGAAACAAGATATTGAAACCAAACTCAAACAATTAAGAATTTCGTATGAGAACGAGGCCAAGCAGTTCAGTCAAGTTGAGGCAAACTTAGTTAAGGCCCAGGAAGAGAATGAAGCATTGAGGTCGGAATCTTCAATTGTCGAAGCCAGATTCAATGCTTTGACGACCCTGTTGAATGAGAAATTATTAGCAGCAACTGAATTGCAAAATCAAAATAACAGCTACAAGGAGAGATTAACTTCACTTAATGTTGAAACTTCTCAGCTTGAAAAGACAGTCGCTGCTAAAAGTTCTGAAATCGAGACTTTTGAGAAGCAACTCTCAGTGAAGCAATCACAAGTTCAAGTCTCGCTCGTGAAGTCCCAGGATTTGAAAAACAAAATACAAGAAATTGAATCTCAGAGAGCACAGCATGAAGCCGATATTAAAGCTGCCGAAGAACATAACAAGTCTTTGCAACAAGACCACGTTGCCTTAGAGGAAAAGGCTCGCAATGCTTCTCATCCCCCTTCGCAGGACTCAAACAATCTGTCTAGCAACGTTAGTAAAGGTCTAGTTGCCGGTGCAGCAGGTGTTCTTGGTGGAGTTGCAGGTGCGGTTGGATATCTCGCTTCGTCAGCAATTTCTGACACGCAGAGCCATGCAACGCTGGATGCCCCAGCTAGTGAAGCGCCCGAAAAGAACCAAATCTCGCAAAAAAGTGTTGTGACACCTCAAACTGACAATGCTTCCATTGCTGGATTAGTCGATGAAGTTCAGACAAAACAAAGCGCGTCATTGACTGGTATTGATGATGTAGAATATCAAGCACCCGTTGCAACTGACAACGTTGCCGTTCACGATTCAAAACCACCTAGTTATCTGGCTAGGGATGAGTTAAGCCAAAAAGATTTATCTAGGGGAACTGACTCTAAGTCAGAAGAAGCATACGGTTCTGCGTCGCCAAGCTCTGGGTATCAGTATGGTCAAGTGCCTGGGATATTAGAGTTACCCGGAATGTATCCAACTGTTCAAAGAACAGACTCCCTCACATCAAGTGTTCAGAACAATCCCTCGAATTCTGTTCGTGATGACAACATTGAGGAAGTCAGTGATCGTGATACTCTTGACAGGGAAGGTAGTACTGTGAAGTCAAGTGAACCTACAGGAAGCCCCGATAGTGATCAGTATGACCATACTCACGCTGTCGAAGATTTCAGTTCTGGTAAGGCATCCTCAGGCGTGGAGTCATTTGAATTTGTCAACGCGGACGATGCTAGAGCACTGAACTCTCTGATTAAGGCAAGAGATGGTAATGGGCTGGAAATTTCTCAGATAATTGCAGTTAACCCGGACAATTATAAAGCAGCAGATGTTACCCATTCCCCTAGGAACCTCGAGGATGAGTTCCCACCGATACAAGAATTGGCTATTGATGATGACTCTTCTGATGATGCCGAGGATGATGGAGATTTCCAGCAATTCGATGATGCCGTAGATAACTTGGGTTCCCCCAAAGCTCAAGGCTCGAATTTGTCTTCCAAGGGTCATGACTTTCCTCAACTTGATGATGAATTTGACAACTTAGAGCCCGCAACTGCCGAGACCGCACACGACTCATTGAATAACGCAGACTTTGATGATTTGGAAGTTGCCAATGACTTGGATGGTGACATGGATGACGAATTTGTTAACCAAAGTTTTAGTTTACCTGACGCCTTTACTAATGAACTGTTTGTTCCCCACCCAGCGACTCACTCAAAGGTGCCGGACTTCAGTAGTCCTCCTGACTTTAGCAGTGCTCCTGACTTTAGCGGTGCTCCTGACTTTAGCAGTGCTCCTGACTTTAGTGGCACCCCCACTGCAAACTCTACATCTGCTAATGATGAGTGGGAACAGCTCTTTGCTGGATTTGGAAATGCCCCAATTGTGTCTTCTCCTGCAGCTCTCTCAATTCCTAGTCCAGGCGTTGGTGGAACATACGACTTATCTGTTCAAGAATTGACAGGTATGGGCTTTGATAAAGAAGTTGCATTGGACGCTTTGAAGAAACACAATGGGGACTTGGATGCGGCAACCAACTACTTGTTGGACAGCGATTGATGTTTTTATATGATAGTATTCATAGAACCTTTTTTGATTAACATTACACTCTCATGAGAAGATTGCGTAGGTGCGTACGGTGTATTACAGATGAATTTTCATTCATTACAGGTTTATTGGCATCATGGTCATATTCGTATTTTGAAACTACACATACTTTTCTAGGTAGATAATGCGACCTTCAACGCCTCATCAAGGTCGCCGACGTCATACTCCTCTTTGTTCAAGTCATTCAAGTCTTCGACGGGACGCTCTGCCTGAGGGGTGATTCTGAATGCGTGTCTGGAGACCGGAGCATCCCAGTCGGTAATGGCCGAGTGGACTGATCTGCGGTTATCCCAGATAACCACCGTTTTGGGCTCCCAGTTTGCTCTGAGTTGCAAGTCAATCAGAGATTCAATGTGGGAGTAGAGGAACTGGAGCAAGTACTCGGACTCCTCCTCTTTCAACTCCACAATTCTTCTGGAGAAAGGCTTGTTCAAGTAAATAGACTTCTCACCAGTAGCAGGGTGCGATCTAATCAAGGGGTGGATGTTGGAGACGGGCTTCCTGCGCTCGATTCCTCCCTGTCCACGTGAGTTCTTGGCCTGGTCCTCCGAGGTGTGCAAAACGTGAAGGCCTGCGAGACGCTCCTGGAAGGCTGGCGAAAGACGCTTGTAAGCCTCAGTGGTGTCCGCAAAGATGGTGTCACCTCCCGAGTCGGGACCCTCGAGAACCAGGAAGAAGGTGATACCAGGTCCCTGCAACTCGTACGAAACGTCAGAGTGCCATCCCACGTTACTGTTTCTGCTAGCAAAAACGCGGTCAAACTCACCCTTGTCTGGGCGGCGGTAGGTGATGTGCAACTCAGGGAAACCCTTGGGTGCACCAGAGGTGGGGTGAATGTGTAAGCGACCAAAGTGGCGTCCATAGTCAACCGCAAACTGGGGTCCGTGCGAAGCAAAGTCCTGGTCGCGGAAGACCACCACACCGCGCTGGGCCACCAACAAGGCCAATTCGTCCTTGCCGGCCGAGTCCAACGAGGAAAGCTGCACGCCCTTGATCTCAGATCCAAACTTGGGAGTGATTCTCTTGACAGTGTGCTCGGTCTCCTTGGGGAACAAGTTGGGGAACAGGGGGTCAGCACGCAAGCCAGGCTCCTCGTACTTGAAGAACTTCAATGGTGCGAACTTCTGGGTAGGGTCCCACGTAGGAAGGAAGTCCGGGTAGGCGGCCTCCGCTCTGTTGCGTGCGCTCACCACCAAAACACCATCCTCGTCAACCTCATCGATACCCTTCACAAAGTGTGTGTCGTAGTTTCCAAACTTGTCGCCGCTTGTCAATACCATTCTCGATACTGCTGTACCCCCTAGCGGCGCCGCTTCACCTGTTCTTATACTCCCACAGCCACACCTTGTTTCACCCGACCCGACTTACTTATCGCGCTATAGTGTGGCCGAATTTTGCACCCAGTCACGTGAGATTACCAATAAAAGTGTCAAAATCGTCGGCGCCACTATCATCGGCTCGGCTCGGCTCGGCTCGGCTGGGAAGTTTCTATATGCTTTGAACAAAGAATTTACTCTTCCTCGCTTACAAACTGAGCGGATAAGCTAAAGTAACGGTTTCCAAATGCGGCCAACAATCGTCAAGCCGCCAGGACACGTCAGCAGCACGGGCCAAAGACCTTCTGTGCTTCCTATTAAGGGTCAACATAGCGAGATAGCCGGCCCGGCTCGGCTAGTTGTAGTGAGCCCCTTTGCCCATACTGCTTACAATCAACGAGCAAGCACCGTTATCATGCCTTGTTGCTTCCGGGCAATCTTCCCCTGTTTGCGGTTTTGGGTGAGCGGAGAGAATATCCGGGACAAGTGTGGCTCGCCCCTTCTAAGCTGTGGCGCGAAAGAAAATCCCTCCACTAAAAAGTTAGCGCGGTTCGTAAGCGAAGCCGATTATCGGCCAGTTCGGTAAGTGCGCTACCTGCTTTACCCGCGCTGCGTGTTTTTGTTGTCCCTTCTAAGACCTTCGGCAAACACGTCACTCTCAATTGTTTTGCGATAAACTACAAATGACTGACTCAACTCTCGCCACCGCCACCGTCGCGTCGCATCCGCTTCCTCGCCCTGACTCATCCTGAGCTCGCTGTGACCCGTTCGGTCATCTAGCCTATCACCACTAAGGCAACCACGCCTGCAAGGCAGCCAGGCATGAGATGCGATAGCGCCGCGATGCCCTACGGCCCTGGATAATACACAGGCTGCATCTTCTTTCGTATTCTTATGTAATTATCGGATGTTAAACTGAGTATTTCCCAATGCAGTAATCGGCAAGCAACCTGGTCATCCTTTTTTGACTTTTTGTTTTGTACCTGTGCAAAGTCGCTCGCAATAAGTTTGTTATACGGGCGAGAATTGTATCACGTGGGATGTAATGGGGTGGAATGGGATGTAATGGGGTGGAATGGGGTAGAATGAGGGGTAATGAAATAAGGTGTTATTGGGTATTAATGGGTGGTGTGCGGTTAATTTAGGGGGTATGTCCACTCAATTCTCTTCCCCAGAATCTGACAATGCAACAGTGATTGAACTAACCTGCATTTTATCTGCTGACCTGATTGTTGCATCTACAACATGAAACTCAATACAGTTGGAAAGCCCAGTAAATTAAAGCTATACATTTGAAGTGTAATATACAAGAAGTGAAGGTATTATTGGCGTGGCGGGTATTGTTGGCTTTGTATCCCCGAGGCTCTCCGGTCTCTAGCACGACCGTGATATGCACACTCTCTGTGCCTCAGTCTCCCTCAAAAATCTCTAGTCCACCAGTCACCTCGTTTTCTAGTCTCATTTTCGTCTCTAGACTGCTTATTCTCTAATTCTCTCATCCTCTCTAGACTGCTTATTCTCTAATTCTCTCATCCTCTCTAGACTGCTTATTCTCTAATTCTCTCAACCTTCTCTGCTCTTTTTCTCTACTCGCAACTCTTTCTAGTGCCTTTGCCAATCTCCCTGCTCTAGACAAAACACAAGTCATTCTTCAAGTCGTACGAAGTGACAATAAACGTGTGTTCCTGCGGGCGAGCCACCTTGGGCGGTGGCAAGGACAACTCGCGCACATTGTCAGAACACAGCGTGCTGTAGCTGACCGGCGAGTGTACCGGAGACGGGTAGGCGGTCGCGGCCGCGGCCGCCACGTCTTTAGCAGGCGGATCAATAAGAGAGCTAATCGCACACTTGTTGAACACTGGCGTCACCACCGGGGTCGCCACTGGAGTCGCAATCGGGGTAACAACAGGGGTCATAACCGGAGTAGGCGGGGTCACGGTGGCGCAAACATCGGTGGGCCACAGACACTCCAAAAAGTTGCGTGTACACCCCTGGCACTTGCCTGTAACGCGGTCCTCGTCGCACTTCTTCTTGCGCTGCCTACAAGTGAGACAGCCCGTCTTGGTGCGCTTGCGTCCGCCAGCAGACACCGCGCTCCGCTTCGTCACACGTACACGCGGGACACGGCTCTTGCTCTCGCCGCTTCTTCGCACAGCAATGTTGAGCACCTGCTGGTACTCTGTGTACGCCTTCACCTCCATCGCCCGTCAGATACCAGCGGCAGGAACCTACACACTATATACTAACCCATTCACAGGAGTCGCCAATCCACCGTGTTGTGCGTGGAAAGTCACACCGGAAACATTTTCCCACGGGAAGTCACACCGAAGCGCCCCGCTGCCAGCTGCTCTGCTTGCGCTCTGCTATGCCATTTCGCGCACCGCTGCCGCGATGAGCTCGGTCACGCGTTGCGCCGCATAACCACATGGGAACTAAAAAAAGAAACTTCGCTTAAACCATGCAGCGCCGTCAGGCGCAGCGCGTATGCTTCAAGACCCACAAAGCCGCGGCTGTCAACTGCTCTGCCTTTTCGTCGCTGCTCCGCCTTCGCTGCTCCGCCCTCGCTGCTCCGCCCTCGCTGCTCCCCTCTCCACAGTGAATTTGTCCCAAGCCTGGCGCAAACGCCGCACCAGCAACTACAGCCGGGTCACCCGATGCATCTAGCATTGCTTTACCAAAAAACAATAGTCGAGGAAGAAAAAAAGAATGGAGGAGTCAGGATTCGAACCCGAGACCTTTCACATGCTAAGCGAATGCGCTACCAACTGCGCCACACCCCCATTATAACTTGGTGGTCCCTACCAGGATCGAACTGGTGATCTTGGCGTTATTAGCACCACGCCTTAACCAACTGGGCCAAGGGACCTACGCTTTTTGAAATCCGAGGCGCGCTTATTCAAGTAGCCTATGGCAAGTTGGTGTCAAGCACCGGTGTAGAAGGCGAAAGAGGGCTAAGTGAGAAAGGGTTGAAAGGGACCAGGGTACGGAGAATTTTTTGAAATGTAAAAGAGGGGGTGAAACGAAGTACCCACATTTTACTGAAATTCTGCACTTTTGAAATTCCTTGAATAATTTTTATAAAAGGTTGACTTAGCGTAGCCGCGCTGATAGAAGTAAGCGGATGCCCGTTTCTTGTTTGCGTTTATCTTTACTTTGTGACTACGCAGAGTTTACTTGATATCTCTCTCATTCCCTCACTCGGATTGTTGACACTTTTGTTGCTCAGTTACTCCAAACTGTCCGTTATCCCGGCTACCGAAGCAGTCCTCATGTTATATCCCCACATTTCATCTCTCCAAAGATAACACTTGCCATTATTTCCTTATTCTTCCTAATCTTAATCTCCATCTTCATCTCCATCTTCATCTCCATCTTTATCTCCATCTCCATTTTCATCTCCATGTTCATCTCCATGTTCATCTCCATCTTTCCTTCATCTTCATCTCCGGCTTTTCTTCATCTTCATCTTTTCTTCTGAGCCCAAATCACCAAGCTTTTCTGAGCTACAACGTTTTTGCGACTTAAACTGTGGGTCAAATTTGTGCAGTGCACGACATGGTTTAACTAGAATTTTTCACAGAGTCAGCAGGCAACACTACTCACCAATGCCGATCAAAGCCATAGCGAGGACGTCGTTAGCACGCAACGGTCTTGGTGCGTACGTAGCTCCGTGCTACCGCATCTCGTTGAACTATTGCAACTGGGGTGGTTCTTCCAAAGGAGCGCGTGAGCTTCTTGTGAGTGGGGGCTTCAACAAGGTCGCGGAGCTGAAGCCACACGCCTTCTTCGAGGTCATCAAGCGTCCGGGACACCCCCTGGCCACATTCTACTATAACAACGAACACGTGGAGGATATATCGCTCGCTAACTTGGAGCCGACCCAAATCGTCAGCAAGATTGATGAGTACAGCCAGCGCAGCGGTGCCCAGTTGTTCAAGTTCAACCACAAAGTCATGTCCGACAACGATTCCGTCAGAGGTATCTGGTCGCCCATGCACCTCCCCAAGGAGCACAGACACAAGATCTAAGTGTTGTGAAATGTATAATAGAAACGAACCGTGTATATACGATAATTGAATTTGCCATGGATGCAATAACCAACTGAACTGACACGGAGACAGGAGAATATTCAACAATATCACTGCTGGCTTTATTGTAATGAGTACTTACGTCAGGTTTCTCTAGGCCTGGAATTTCTGATAATTCAACTATTAAGCACAAACCACTCATAATTCTTCTCCCACGGAGACATTAGCTACTCGCAGTATCTATTAAAATTCTGCATTACTTGAATATACTTTTAAATAAAGAACTAAATTCGATGACCATGCTCAAAGTTCGCGCACATCTTCGGCGCGAACCGGCGCCGTGATGTCAACGTCGCGGACATCTGCAGTCTCCAAGATTTCTGCATTTGACCCGTCGTTATTGATGCGGTAAATCTTATTGCGCCAGAAACCATCCTCGCCCAACGTCTCCTTCACCACCAAGCTGTAACCTCCCCAGGCGGGCAAAACCTTGACCCAGAGTAACCAGTAAACGAGACCAACGCCAAACACACCCCAAGTAACGACAGGATGTATCCAGTACGGTAAGCTGTTGTACACCTTTTGGCCATGCGTAGGAGGAATGTAGGGAGCGGCAATCAAGTACAACGATGACAAGAAGAAAAAGATAATGACTGGCACGGAGGCCTTGAGAGGAGGGTTCCACTCGGTCAATCCGCGCGCCTTCTTGTAGTGAATGTAGAGCAAACCACCTGCAAGAACAGTGTTAACCACATTCAAGGGGTACGAAATCAAATTCAAGATAAAGTTGTAAGCGTCTCCAGGAGGAGGGGCCAAGATGGTAACCACACACACCACCCAGTGCTGGAACAAACCGACAAAGGGCGATTTAAACGGTTTGGATGTGGCGAAAAAGCGCGAGAATGGCAATGAACCCTCTCTTCCAAGAGATTGGATAATTCTTCCCTGAGAAAAAATAACCAGCATCACATTACCTAAAGCCGAGAGCGCCACAAACACACTGGCAGCGGTCTCAGCAGTGTCGCCAAATGCATACTTGAAAAAACTGGCAGCCAAAATTCTACCAGACGACGCAAACTCCTCGCGGGGCACAACCGCAAAGTACGCGATATTCACAAACATGTAAATAACGGCCAAAAATCCAAATGCAGCGGGTGCAGCCACACGCAACACCTTTGTCGGGTTCTTAATCTCGCCAAGTGCGTAGTTGGCGTTGGAGTATCCAACATAAGACCAAATAACATTGTACAAAGCATTCACAATACCAAAGCCAGAAGGCGACGTGCCTTGAAAGGCATTCTCAAAGTTGTGCGTGGGCTGAAAGTTCAGAGTCTTGATGCCACCGCCCAACGCGACCCAGCCGGTGACGGTGATAATCAACACAATCGCAATCTTGAACGTGCCAAGAATGTTTGCAAGGAACAACCCAGTCTTTATGTGCAACCCGTTAATTAAAAATGCAAAAGTAATGACACCGATACCAATGCCCTTGGAGTTCCAGCGAGTAACCTCCTGACCTGCGGCGTTAAGCAAGTATTCACCAACAACCACGGAGTTACCCAGGGCCCATCCCAAAAAGAAGACATACGACGCGTACATCGCAGTCATCAAGAATCTAGGCTTCTTGAACATATACTCCAAGTAATTCTTCTCACCTCCATTACGGGGAAGCGCACTTCCCAACTCCATATACACCAACAACCCTGAAAGAGCTATTATAGTACCTGCAAACCACATGAACAAGGCAACACCAACCGACCCGGATAAGGCAAAAATAGTCAGACCAGTCGAGAACACACCAGCACCCAACATACGGTTCAACATGAGAAACGTCGCCGAGACATACCCAATGGTCTTCTTGTTCTGGTCAATTTCAACAACCACGGCTCCTCCTTCGCGCAACCCTGACAGGGATAGCGAGGATTCCTCGTGTGCATGATCCTGTTCCAGCTTCTCAGGATCCAGTTTGTAGAAGTCGCTCCAACCCATTGTCGCACCGTTTACTTAAACTCTTCTCCTCGCTGCGCAATCCATCGCATTATATATACTACCCTGGAGCAGGCTCCACACTTACGGCTGAGCCTTTAATGAAAAATTGCTTTTGCCGGAAAAAAAAGGTATGGAACATCAGGAAGGGCCAATTAAAACTTGTTCGGCGCCGCCAGGAAAGTCCACAGTTGATCGCATCTCAGGGCCACACAAGACAATGCCGCGTGGGAAGTCTCGTGCAGGGAGACCGAAGCCTGCAGACTATCCCTCCCCAAATTAAGTGAAGCCACCAAACACAGATTTCGTTATATCACGTGATATGACAGCACCCTTTAACGGCGAATTTGGGCGTAACCGGTGCCAAATTAGCCTGGGCGCCCCAAGGCGGGTTAGTGTGGCGGTGATACGTGCACTAAACCAGGAGGCTTTTGTATGTGATGCGATGAAGGTTTGGGGTATAAAGTATCTCCAGCAGAGAATGTAGAGGCTTAAAAGTTTCCCCTGGTTTTCATTTGTAGCATCTAGTAACGGGGCGTTGTACGCTTGCGTTTTTTGCGTTGTACAAACGGTTACCTGAAAATTGACTGTGGATTAATTGAAATGAGCTCCTTGGCAAGCTGTCAGGGGTTAGTAGGGCTATCGTCCGAAACGAAGACTAGTACGCCGTGCGTTCTGTAAACCAAGCTTGTCAGTACGGCATTTGGCCACATCCTCGGCAGACCACGTCCTCGGCAGGCAACGTCCTCGATTGGCCACACCCCCAATCGGACTGGAGCACGATTGGTTAAATTAAGGTTTGGAGGAGCACATATGGCGAGATAAGATTTGAATCCGTGTACTGAGGCTTCACAACCAAACGCGTATCTGTTCCATCCCCGGAGTACTATCTCTTATCGCGTTTGTGGACGTTGACAAGGAGACTGCTTCCATAAAGATAAAACACACAGTTGTTGCAACATGCCCATATATGCGCTACCATATATATCATGTGACCTAAACGACCCAAAAAGATTAATCTGGGGAGGAGGGCCAGGCAGCTAGCAACCCAATGCCCGGATCGAAGCGACAGCGGAGCAGTCTGTTAGCCCATTTCGCTAACTCACACTATGCTTACAATGCGAAATTGCCGATCAAGCATTTTTTGAAGTATTTGTATGAAGAGAATAAGCCGTTGTACCGTTTAGAAAAGCTCAAGCCTGTATCGGTACGGCAGCAACTGCCGCGGCTGGGGCGGGCGGTAGCGCTTCTTCTTGGCCGCGACCTTAGGTTAACTGACCACAAAGCACTTTCATTGGCGAATGCAAGAGCTACGCAGGAGGGGATTCCGTTAGTACTCGCGTATCCGGTCTGCCTGGACACTTCGCGGCGCCATGGAACTACCAGTCCATTCCAGCACGCGTATATTCGCAACGTCTTGAGCTTAATCCGATCAGAGTTGAAGAAACGAAATGTACCGCTTACATTGGTGCAGGTAGATTCACACCTGGCTGTACCGGGTGCGCTAGCGCTGTTTTTTGTGGAGAATGGTGTTCACGATGTGTATGCAACTATAGAGTATGAGGTTGACGAGTTGCGAATGCTCACAAAGTTGGCAGAAGAAAGTGCTTCCAGTGGCTGGAATTTGCATTTGCTGCATCAGACGTGCGTGGTGCCGCCGATAGAGCTCCGTACGAAGCTGAAAGGTACACCTTATGCGGTTTTCACGCCATGGTACCGGGCATGGTGCCTGCACATCACCGCCAACCCGGAATTATTGCAATTACATCTGCCATCACTAGATGAATTGGGGATACACAACTCGTCCGAGTTTTACGCGTCTTGCTCTCTGGGATTAGACCCGGAAGATTATCCGCTTCCTGGTCCTGCGCTTACAGTAGCGCAGCAAAAGTATTTTAACGACAACTATCGGTTAACATCGCTTAGCGAACCTTTGGAAATATTTACAAAGCAATTTGACCAGTCTATACTTGACTATACAAACGTTCGCAACGACCTCGCTAAGGACATATCGTCCCATATGTCACACCACTTGGCAATCGGTACAGTGTCTCCAAGAGAACTCATTGCAACCATAAACAAGTTGACAAAGGAAAAACAGGATAGTCTACCAACGAACAAGCAATGTTCTGAGTACGTGCGTGAGGTAGCATGGCGAGATTTCTACCGCCAAATCGTCGCCAATTGGCCCCATGTCTGTATGCACAGACCTTTCCAGCTTGACTATTTGGACGTAAAGTGGAACTACGATTTAGAAAACTTTGAGGCTTGGTGTACAGGCTCTACGGGATTTCCAATAGTGGATGCTCTGATGCGCCAATTAAAGGCGACAGGTTTTATGAATAACCGGTCCCGCATGGTGGTAGCCAGCTTTTTCGCCAAAAACTTGTTACTAGATTGGCGTTTGGGTGAGCAGCACTTTCTGCTGCTCTTGATTGATGCCGATTTTGCATCCAATAATGGCGGATGGGGCTTCTGCAGTAGCGTGGGAGTAGACCCGCAACCATACTTTAGAGTTTTCAACCCTCTCTTACAAAGTGAACGATTCGATAAGCTGGGAGAGTTTATACGGCGGTGGATCCCAGAGTTGAGAGGAATCACCAGCACTAAGCAGATTCATAATCCCTATGGTTACCCCGAGTCCAAGCAAATTGCTAAAGCGAAGAATTATCCTCTGCCAATTATTAACTATAAAGATACAAGAGAGATCGCAATTGAGAGGTTTAAGGATGCCAAATAGACAGTAAATTTTAGCAAACAATCTATAAAACACAATTACTTGAGGAATTGTTCGATTTGCTCTTGGGCAATAACCAAGTTCTCCTCTGTTCCAACCAAGAACACAAACTTAGCATCCTTGTCGGTGGCTCTTGGGATAGTGATAAAGGTGTTAGACTTGTTCCTAATCTGGTTCACCTTGGAACCTCCTGGCCCAATAATCTTGGGGAAGCTGGATGACGAATTCAAGTAGAGCCACCCGTGCGCGTTAGCACTTTGGGCATTCGCTAAGCGCTTCTGGATCGCCTTGGCAGCCTTGGCAGTGTCCTTTTCGTCACCTGCCAATCTCCATGGGATGAACGAAGTTCCTGCGGAAATAGTCGCAGAAGGAACAATCGTAAACTTTGAAGTCTCTGATCCCTCGGGCTGTGCCTCTTGTGGCGCACTAGGAACGGCCCTAGCTGATAAGTCAGATGCCTTCTTGTTGAATTTTCCGTGCAGCACGCTAACGTTAAATTCTTGCTTCAAGGTCTTTACGTATGCGCCTCTCTCACTAACCAATGCGTGGAATTCTTCAGGGATATCGATGGAGAAATTCCACTCATCCTTGGTTAATTCAGCAATCTTCACTTTCAACGCCTCGATCTTTTCTGGTAAGCCACTAATTTTAATCGAAGATGACTCCGCCGTGGGCTTAGGGATGAAGATAGAAACTTCAAATTCATCTTGCAACGAGTGAATTATCGATCCACCGGGTCCAATAAGAAGTCTGTGCTTGTCCTTAGGAACTTCGTACTCAACTTCGACAGAAGCTTCCTTGAGAGAAACAATCTTGTTGATGTGTTCGACAATCTTGTTTACAACCTTCTTGTCACCTTCACATACAACCTCATCCAGCTCTGACCCCTCCTTGGGAATTTTAATCAATCTAGAGTAGTCCAAGCCCGAAAAGTCAGCACCACCAGCATCAGCGATGATCTTATTCTTGACGGAGCCGTTTGGTCCGATCAAATCACGGTAGTACTTGGGGTTGATTTTGATGGAAACTGTGATTGAGTTTTCGACTGCATCAATCAAGTCTTGAATTTTCTTGCTTGCATCTTTCAATCCAGCTTTAGAACCAGTCAACTCAATTTCGGCGAAACCATTCTTTTCGCCAGCTTCGTCGTCTCTTCTGTACTTGTAGTCAGTTCCGGTACCAGCGCAAATGTCTTTAATGTTTTCAAATCCCTTTCCGAAAACTCTGGGGAGAGTCTTGATAGGAATAGAAACAGTTTGCTTGAAGCCGTTCTCCTTTTCAAAGTTGTACAAGTCCAAGATTTCACTCTCGGCCTTGGCCACACCCTTTGAGGGGCCTCTGATGGTAATCTCATTCTTGGCGTTGGTCAGCTGGCTAGAAGATTCGGACGCACTGGGAAACCTAATCTTGACTGCATACTTGTCCTGCAATCTGTTGATATAGACACCGTTGTTTCCAATCAATTTTCCATGGTACTGGCTCTCAACGCGAACAGTGATTGTAGTTTCATCGGCCCATTTTCTGGAAACCAGTCCGATATGCTGCTTAAGAGCTTCGACATTTCTCTTAGGGCCAGCAAGTTTAATGTCCGCTTTGGCATTGGGGTCTCTAGAGTCTTCTGAGCGTCCTGCCTCATCGACATCAATTTTGACGGCATATTGCTCCTTCAATGCAATCATATTGGAACCGTTTTTACCAATCAACCTCGACAAAGACGAAGAGGGGACCTCAATCTTGTCATTGTAAACTTCATAGGTCTTACCTTCTTCGATAACAACAGGGATGTCTTTAACTACAACCTGAACATCTGCTTTGATACCGTAAATGTAAATCTCATCTTTCAGCTCTGAAGTCTCATTGGAGTGCAATTTAACCGTAACCGAATCAGGGTGAACTGCCGCCAAGATCAACTTGAGGGTGGTGCCTCTAGGACCGTTAACGTAATCCTGGTCAGATTCGGGTACCGACAAAACAGTACGAACCAAGTTTGCAGACTGTTCTCTCAATGGGTCCAAGGCTTTGTTAACTTCATCCAAAGCAGTCAAGTCGACGGTGGTCTCAGCAAAGCCAAACTCCTCGTCATCTTCCTCCTTTTCAGTAACTGGGGCAAACAACGTAATCTTCTTTCCCAAAATCACAAACTTGACATTCTTAGAAGTGGCCACCTCCTTGATCGTCTCGGGAACCTTCTTGATGAGAAACTCGTCAATATCCGATACAACCTTGGTTTGTTCAACAGTGTGCTTGTTTACCAACTTAACGATGGTCTTCTTAGCAATCTTAACCTTTTCGATATCATCCTCACCCTTGAAAATAATTTCGATAGGAATAGAAGTACTGCCAACCTGTGCCAAGTCATTAGGCTTAGGCGGGTTTATGACAATATTGTTCTCTTCGGAAATGGTCTTAAAGACACCTTCGTTGTTCAACAAGGTAGCTACTGCCTTCGAGTGGTCCAAGTTACCGAGGTGAGCCTTGGACATATCCAAAATCTCAACCTTGTACTGTGAAGTAATTTGTCTCGCATTTTCTTGAGCGGCGCCAAGTTTGGTGGCGTTACCGATAAACTTGACATTAGTCTCACCCTTCTCAGGCAATTGGATCAAGACCTGGTGCTTCTCCAAAATTTCGGCAATGGGCAAAAACTGGTGCTTCAACTTGGGAATAGGAACCTCGACAATCAGGGTGGTGGTGAGCAAAGTGTGCAACACAACCTTGAGGGCCTTCTTGGCTTCCAATGCCTTCTCTCTCTCTCCGAGAATCACAACAGCATTGCTACTGGACTTGTATCCAGGCACCATAATGTCCAAGGTGGGGTAGCTCTCAACCACGTGAGCCAATGCAAATGGCGCAAACGGCTTCAAAAATCCATCAATTGGCAATCTGATAGAGGCGTTCTTGGTTTCCTCTTCGACAATAGCCAAAATCAGAGCCTTGGCCTGTTTGCAGCCTTCGGCATCACCGCTAATCGTAATAGTGACTGTAACAGCGTAAATGTCGTCTTCGTCATCCTCATCCTTGGTGATTTCCTGCGCAACTTCACCTTCGGCCAAGTCGTCGGAAACATTGCCAATATCGATTTTGACATCATTGGCGGCAATGATTGGGCGCAAGTTCTTACCCTGCTGTCCAATAATTCTGGATCTCGTCTTGGCAGGGACAGCAAAGCTAATCGTCAATGGCTTGGTCAACTTCTTGATGACCAAGCGCTTGGCGAGCTGCACATCCTCAGGCCTACCAGAGATCAAAAAGGTCCGCTTCTTGATGTGCTGAGAGGTAGTCGCTTCAATATTCGTCTTGGTCTCCGCCTTGACAGAAGTCAAAATCTTAATAAACTCGGGCTTGGTGATGTTGACCTGGTCTTGGACGTCCAACGAAAACGCCTCCTGGATGGTGGTCGTCTTGAACTTGGCCATTGAGCTGGTTGGAGAAACACGTGGAGCGCTGGAAGACTGGCTCTGCAATTGCGGAGTCGCAAGAGCCGCAGGGCGAGGGGCCTTCATGGAAGGTCCCCACATCGGCGCAGAAGACAGGCTGGTTGCTCCGCTGCTAATTGGCGACTTGGAGCCGCCCAATGTTGGGAACGACAGCTCATCTGCAATGAACGGAGTACTCGTGGCGCTGCTCGACGAGCGAGAGAACGTCGACTGAGCATCGTCGGACTCGGTGTCGTTGGCGTCATCAGAGGCTCCCGAGATCTGGGGGTACAACTGGTCAAGAGTTCCATTGACACGGGCGGCAATAATTTCGGCGGGGGTAGGCATATTGGTAGACGGCGGGACGGCGGAGTGAGGTGATTCACAAGGCAAACGGAGGGAAGGTGCGGTAGCTTTAGTCACGTAGTTGAGCACTGACTTCTGGCAGGGATATCGGCGTTGCAGAGTCGTGAGTTTAAATTTTACCGCTGACGTGGAAGAGTATTTTAATCCAAAACCCAATCAATCCGGATTTGTCGATTTTTCGCCAGAGTGTGAAACAATCAAATGGAACGTGAACTATAAGATACAGCGGGGCTTATGCAATTACGAGTGGACGTTTCGCGGGCGTGCTGAAGCTTGGCGCGAATTAGCCCATTTCCACTGTTTTGGGTGCATTATCCGTGGCTTTGGCTCGGAACACTAACGAGTGACTTGATATTATGTAGTCTCCCTGCGACGCACGCGGCAAGCCGCATCTAGAACGCTGTGGCGACATTTTTTGGGCGGGTGCTGTACAGGTGGAACAAGGGCGGCCGCGCTTCCAGCTATCCTGTGATCAAATTTACTCTGTAACATGGGCTGTACTATTATTCTACCTGACCCAGTTATGCCAGGTTGTTACGGGGTGAGGGCGAGCTTATCTTGCGGATGCTCACGAGCCCTGTCAGATGGATTAGGAAATCGCGGCAGTGACCGCCGGTTGCGGCTGCACGATCCTTGTTGCGGGCATGTGCCACTACTCGCCGGTTCAAGTGGTCGGGGCTAATGTACAAGTTCTTGGCCAGGGCGGCGTCCGGCTCCAGCTCGTCGACATACAGCTCGTAGTTACTCAAGGTGAGGCGCCTGCCGCTCCACTTATCGAATGAGTTGAGGTTGGGGATGCAATTTGAAATGTGCTGTTTTTGGATAGTGGTGTAGCGGTCCTCGTAGGAGACAAAGGTGTGCTTGTTGATGGTTGTGGTGAAGTAGATGCAATTTTCCGGCAAGCTTGTGGGGGCAAATATGGAAGCGGGTGACGCTGGAGATACGCCGGCTGATGTCACAGCTGATGCGGGTGCCGATAATGGTGCTACTATAGGCACGTGTGTCGTTGACTCAAACGCCGGAACTGACGCAGGAGCCGATGCAGAAATTGTCCTGCGAGCTGGTGCCAAGGTGGACGCGACAGACTTGCGACGTTCGGGAGTGTCAAAAATGGACTCGGTCGATGTGGCGATAGACGCTTCTTCTGCTGCTGCACAGCACTGACATGGTTCGCGCTCGCGCTCTTGTGGGGAAGGCTGGCTCTGTACCTTTTCACCCGCTCCGTCTAAGCAGAAGGGGGTGGGCCCCTGCAAAGGGTCCCTCGGAGTGGAACGATCTCGTTGCAAGCTTGCAGCTGCCGCTGACGCGGCCAACAATGCATTGTTGCGACGGGACGACACGCTAGGAATGCTCTTGAGCAGCGATACAACACGGCGCTCGAGCGGGCGAGTCAAGTCCATGCCAACCACAAATGCCCGGAACCAGTGGGCCATGGCATGAAACGACCAAAATTGCAAAAGGAGCTGGCGGCACTCTATCCGGAGGCGTAAAACGTTTTTGTAGCGAACGAGTGATGCGATAGAGTCGTCTTCGCCCGTCTCTTCCTTGTACATGGCCGAAATCAACTGGTTGAGCGACGGCGCCTCGCCAACGCTCAAGTTGTCGAGAGTAAAGGTATGCAAGAGACGGCCCTGGTAACGAGCCTTGAACTGCGCATGGCCAGCTGAACCCGGTTCAATAGGCTCGAAAAAGAACTGGTTGTTTTTCAACACACTGTGGAATTTCGCCACATTATGGTTCATTCCGCGGCCCTGTTTCAAGCTCTTGAGGCCTGCAACGAGCTTTCCGGCTGACAGTAGCGAGCGAAGGTACTGTTCACGCTTGGTCAAGTCGCTAAATGTGGCTCCATACGCATCCCCTTCAAAGTTGTCTTCCGACGGCGCCATCAGCATCGTTGTCGTCCCTTTGTGGTATGTGACAGTGTCCACCTGCTTGATCAACTTGGCAAGTCCGTTCACCTGGTTGTACAAGTATAGTATAGTGTCCACGAGCAGGCTGTCCGCATCCAACTCATACATGTTGAGCTGCGTGGAGTTGAGATCAACGATGACGGGTGTCCAAGCGCGAGACCCCGTATTGTAATGGTACGGTGTATTAAACTCCATCTTGAGAAGCGCCAACCCGTAGTAGCCGAGCGTCGGTAGGTAGTCGGGTAGGGGCTCGTTCTCCGAGAGATACATCGGCGGCATCATAGCAGGAAGTTCTTCTCCGGCGTAGTCTGGACTTGACATGTCTGGTTGCAAAAGAGTCTCTGCAACTTTTTTCTAGTGATAACGCTTACTACAAACTGCTTTTAATAGGTTAGTTTTTCCGGATAACTTCCCCGCCAAATCAGCTTCTCAATACCCGCCAAATGTCACACCACACGGAGAGTAACGGAGACCGGGGGCCATCCGGTCCGGTCCCGTGCCAACACTTAATTTGCTCGTTTGCCACTGGTAGATGAATTTACTTCATATTGCTCTAGGATTGTGCGATATGTCCGATATGTCCGATACCGCCGCGCGACCAAGTGAAACGCGCGGGACGCGTGGATGTGGGAAATTGGCTGTACGTGGAGCTGAGATCAAAAGCCGATATCAGCGAAGGCAAGCACCGCAAAATTATACATACTTTTCTTCGGTTGTTCTATTATGTTTATGGTCTGGGGTGCTGCAGTCGGTGGGGGCATGGCGCAGGGTTATATATACCCCGCGTTCTGAGCGGGACGCCAAGTCTTGTGGATGAAAAAGCGGGCAACTTGAGGCATATTCAGGGCATAAACGTAAAAATACACGAGCAAAAAAACAAAAAAATCTCCTGGGGGTGAGTCGAACACCCGATCTCAAGATTACTTTGAGTAACTCATTACAGTCTCGCGCCTTAGCCAGCTTGGCCACCAAGAGTTGTTCATATTTTCTGATTTTTCTCAACTAATATACTTTCTTGATTATTGTCTAACCTACTTGTACGACATGTGTCCGTGTCTCGGTATTCGAGTCTTGGTGTGTCTGCGCTAAGTATTTTCCGTAGAGTATGTTTTACAGCAAATAGGTAACCACTTCAGAAACGGTTTAGGGTATGTGGAAGTTGATTGGCCTGCAGAGTCGTTGCGGTCTCAAGGTTTCTTGGCCCTCGGGTCCGGTCGGCCGGTAGCGAGTGCAAATGTCTTGGCGGCCAAAGTGAGGTGAATGGTATCACGGTCTTTCTCCGTGTTCTTGTCAGGAAAGTAAGATAGAGAATTACCGTACTGCTTTGAATACCTATTATGCGGCTCCGGTACTGATGCTAGTTTGACTACACGTTATTTTTTTTATTGCTGGCCACATACCATCACCGCATGTCCATCCACTACATACTAGTCTTGAACCGGCAAGGCAAGACGCGTTTGGCCAAATGGTTTAATAATAGCTATAGTATCCAGGATAGACAGCGCTTTGTCCTGGATATCCACCGCTTGATCAGCAGCCGAGATACCAAGGACCAATCCAACTTTGTGGAGTACCAGCAAACAAAGCTCGTGTACCGGCGCTATGCGGGCCTCTACTTCATCACCTCGGTTGACTTAGACGACCGCGAGTTGAGCTACTTGGAGTCACTCCATTTTTTTGTCGAGATCCTCGATATTTACTTCAACAACGTGTGTGAGTTGGACTTGGTTTTCAACTTTTATAAGTTGTACTGCATATTAGACGATGTATACTTGGGCGGCGAGATCCAGGAGATCCTGAAGCAAAAGATATTGGACCGGTTAAACCAATTGAGCGCATTAGAGTAGGTGTATAGTAATTCTGATTATTTCTGTGTTCTAAGCGTTAAAGAACCTTTTCTTCTAGACTTTTGTAAGGTTTGCTAGACTTTTGTCTACCAGACTTGCGGACATTTTTGAACTTGCCACACTACTATGGTAGGCCAGATCTGCCTCACAATTTGAAGCATATAATTTACTTGTCCTTGTTATCTCCGTATTAATTACCCTTTGATTTCCCTAATACTTACCTTTTCCTACATGTGGTCGACGAGTTTGCCTTTTGATGTCGTCTGCAGTCGTCAATCACTCATCAACAGTTATCCGCGCCGTGTGCTGAGGATTGCGACACCCTCAATACATAATTTAGAGACGTCTTAGGGGTTCGCTAGTCAAAACCTGGGCGTTGTGGCGAACAACAACTTCCCAGATAGCCGCTGTTGCCGACGGAATGTCGAGCTTATTCACATTTACGTGCTCAACGGTTGTGTCGACTGTCGGGTCTAGTATCTCCAAAAAGCACTCCTTCACCCGTGCTTGGAACTCGGCACGCTCGTACCGCTCCTCTCCCCAGCCCGCGCGCGAGCTCAACTCGTCAGTGTCAATGTAGAGAAAAAGCGTCAAGTCCGGCTTCGGCAAACCTGTATCAGGACCCTTGAGCCACGACACACAGCCCATCTCAGCATCTCCTGATACTCTCTCCTCCCCGGATACCTCCCTGCCTCCTACTCCCCTACCACCCCGCAGCTTCGCTAGCGAGTAGGCGATGCCAGAGTACACGTATCGGTCCATCACCACAAACGCACCACGCTCGAGCGCGCTACTCACCTCCGAACAGAGTTCCCACCTGTTCGCCGAGAAAAGCAAGTGCGCTGCCTGGTTGGGAAGCACAAACTCGGGATCGGTGAGGTACCGGTTGATCACGGCGCCAATGGGCGTGCTACGATCAGGGAACTTGAAGAGCTCTGCCCCGTTACCGTGCGACGCGAGCGTCGCACGTAGGATCTCCGCCTGTGTCGACTTCCCTGACCGGTCAAGCCCTTCAATTAGTATAAGCTGACCCCTCTGCATTTGAGTGTAGACGCGTACCGTGTGTTTCACTTGTTGCGTTTCCAATCGTCACTCCTCCTCGGTCCTTTCGCGTCACACAGGTGCTGCAATATAGTACCAAGCTGAACGACCTATGCTATACATGACAACCACTCCAGTTCCGCATCCCCGGCTCGCATCCCCGTCCCGCCCCCGCTCTCCGTCCACTCAGTCCGCTCAGTCCGCCCCAGGTCCGTCAGGTCCGTCCCAGACTGGACGTGACGCGTTTGTAAAGTCACGTGTTCATACCATTTATCACGTGTAAACCTTCTAGACGTTTGAACGGTTTGGCAACAGTTGCGGGAGCGCCAAGCACGCGGCAGGGCCTAAAACTGCTGCACCGTCTGGCCGGTAAATGTGGGGTTCCCGCAGTACTTTTGCATAATGTACTACACTACCGTCGAGGTGCTAGGTCAGGTACTGGGACCACGCGTTCTGTCCTCCTCCCCTCCCTTCCTCGGCACAGCCGGAAGCCTTATTCGGCACCCCTGACACACAAACAACGCCTCCATCAGTTGTTTGATGATTATGTAAACAAGCCTTTTTTAGCGAAAAAGCAACCACTAACGAGCGTCCAAGGGCTCTTGTGTGTCTGTGTGTCGGTTTACTCTTTTGTTGCACCGCAGTAGTTTGTCGTTGAGCGCCGTTGGACAACCACCGACAGTCGTTGAGCTGAGTCCACGTCCTGTATTTGCCAGCAGATCTTATCCGGCTTTGTTTTCCGTTCGCAAGTTGTTCCCCAGCAGCGCCCCCGCCACTCAACCAGTTTGACTAGACGGACGAGCATCGGCTATTGTGTTCGCCCAGAGTCACCTGTCTGCACCAGCTTCTCTCCGCCATGTCCCGTGTCCAAGTTCTAGCCAGTATGTCACCGTGTAACAAACGCGTCTTTTGCACTACTAACACATATAGTCGGGTGTAACCCCAACGTTGCGTTTTACGCGTGGCGCCTCTACCTCACCACGTCGGTAGACGTGACGATCGTCAACCCTGAGCTTGACGCGACTCTTCCTGTATCGTGGACATCAGACTCACTCGGCGGCCGCAGCCAGTACCGGCCACACCACGTGTATGGGTCGCTCCGGGCGGTTACCGAGAGCGCTGGAGGTCGGACCCCGCCCACGTACGATATTGTATTTGTGAGTTCGAGTCTGCTCCAGGACTTTCAGGCTACGTGTACAGAGTTACAGTCGTTTCTCGCACACGATTCCGTTATTGTTGTGGAGTCGACCGGATACGTCAACTTGGAACCGTTTGTACAATTAAGCTTGCCAAACAAAAAGTTGGCCATATTGTCCATTATGAACGAGACAGACGCGCGTCGCAACGGCAAGAACCAGTTTATTCATTTGGTGCGCGGAACCGAGTGTCGCATCTACTTTGGTAAGAGCTCTAACGGCGCTAGTGGCTCCAAGAGCACGTCACCAGGCGAAATGCTGAAGCAGGTCAATTTTGGCAGATTGTACAAACTCCTCCAAACCGTGCTGCAGAGCTCGCAAGGAAACATCAACTTACTCAAATCCCTATCACCAACCGAGTTTATGACATACCAGTGGAAATTAGCATTGCCGCGCTTGGTGTTCAATTCGCTTTCGATCGTTTTCGAGGCCGATTCTCCTCAAAAGTTGTCACTGCAAATTTTGTGCAAACCGTTGATATCAGGCCTCATCAATGAAATTTTCAAGATCATAAAGAAGATGGATTGCAAGCTCGTCAAGGGCTTTGAAAATGAAGCCAACTTGCTCAAAAACCAAATTGCCTGCTATCCGCAAAATCTGGCTGCCAACAGTAACTACCTTGGCGCGAACTACCTCTTTTACAATTTTTACATGCAGTACGATTTGGAACTAGACTTGTTGTTGTTGCAGCCGATTCTCTTAGCGGACGATCACGGGATCAGAACTCCGTACTTGGAGAACTTATACTCGACCTTGTGCCAGTACTCCAGAATTAACAAGGGTCTGGATGAACTGGTATTTTTCCAAAGAAGACTGGCAAAGTCAGGAACCAAAGACCTACTCTCTGCAGTATCTTCAAAGGATGCGGCGGAATCCAAGCAAATTATAGTTGACTTGGAAAATCGCCGCAAACAGCTTCAGGCTTTAGATAAAGATATTGCACTGAAGATGAACGATAGCAAGGCGTTTGACGAAAACTGCAAGGATAAAGAGATGAAACTGGCACAATTTATGCGCAGTATTAGCGAACTGGAAGCTAAACTCAAGGCTTTGGCGCTGCAAATTCAGCATGCTGAAGGAGTCTTGTATCAGCATCAGGAAACCTCTAGACAGCTCGAAAAGGCCAATGCGGCCGCAAAGAGCAGTGGCCGCACTACACCTGGCTTGGAAGATTATGTGAACCCTGAGATCTTGAATGCTTCCCTCAATGGAATGGTTATTCAGGATACCACGCCAGTTCTCTCGCATGCAGAGTATGATCCGAAACAAGCGGTAAATAACGATCAACCGGTATCCCCTCAAAACAACGTCAACGCCCAATCTAACCTGCTGCTGTATGCGCCTGTGCAACAATTGCCTCAACAAAATATGAATCCGGTCGCCCAGCAAGCTCAAAATGGTTTCCATCAAAATGGCGCTCAGCCTTATCAAAATGGTGCTCAGCCATATCAAAATGGTGCTCAACCATATCAAAATGGTATGCAGAATGGCCCTCACTATCATAACCAAATGTACCAGCCTCAACAACAAGGAGGTCAGCAGTACCAGAACCAAGCTTACCAACCAGTCCAGCAACAAGGTTTTGATGGAAACTTTAATAACGGAGCGCCTGCGCTCCAAAGCAACGGTCACCCTGGACCTAACATGTACCAGCAGCAGTTCCAAAATAATGGAAAGTTTCAACAAAAGATGGGTTACCAGCACTCTGGTAATCATCAAGGAGGCTTTGCTCCCAATGAACAGCAACCTCCAAATGGTTTACCTCCAAATGGGTTACCTCCGAATCAGTTACCCTCAAATTTGAGAGGTAACTCCCTTGTTTCCAATGGCAACCGCTACCAACAACAACAGCAGTACTATGCTATGAATGGTGGAGCTCCTAGACAGCATAGAGTCAGCAGCATTCCACCTTCTGCGCAATCCACATTCGATATGCATGGCCAATATTCAAATATGAATAATGCTCCTGGAATTGACCCGTTAGTTGAGCAAAGATTCCGGGGTAACCCCAAGAAGCAGAATCGCCGCTCTGCATTCCCTCTGCAGCAAATGAGGAACAACTTGGAGGGAATAAATATGGGTGGCCGCGGCGGCATGCCTATGCCGACTGGGACTGGCATACACCGACCTGCCAATGGTGCACCTACTTCGCCTATGGCACAGAAAAGAACTCTGAGTAGCACCAGCTTGTTCGGAGCCCAAGTCATGCCTGGCATGACAGGCCCGTTGAATGGCCAGCAAAACGGAGGCCATCACTTGCAGCCACCTCATGCTCAGGAATCTAACACCCCCAGCAGCACCTCTACAGAAAATGATCATTTGCATAGCACCGACAGTGAGAGTAATAGTATCAATATTCAACTCCCAGTGCCTGTTGAGGCAGAAGCAAAACCTCTAGGAGCTGTTGTGCATAGTGCGAAGGAAACTAGTAAGAAGAGGGGTCTTTTTGGTAAAAAGAAGTGAGCCCAATATCTTGTGCAAGTTGGAATGAATGTTGACCATGTCTCCTGTATGCCGTATTTAAACTGAATATTAGTGATCATATTATCTGTAGGTCTAAGTCATTGATCTTCCCTCCTCTGCTCGGGATTGACATTTCCCCGTAGTAAATAGTACGGACAACGAACCTCAAAAATGATTGGCCAAAGTGAAAAACAAAAAAGTCAAGCTCAACTTCGAAGAAATCCGAGCATCACAGTTGCAACTTAAACAAGATGAGTAGGAGGTCGTTCTATGAAGATGACGATCAGTTGATAAACAAGCCAGGCTATAATGTCGAAATTAGTGATGAATTGAAAGAGAAAGAGTCTTCGCATGGTAATATCTCCTTCATTAAGGGTATGGGTGTCAGAAGTACCCCTTTCTTGGAGAAGCAGTTTAACAAACTCAGACTTATAGTACATGATAAAGTGTCTATCTATGGTGCTGAGCTCACCACCCAGAAGACGGCGTTCGCAAACGAAGTTGGCACTTTATTCCAGGAGGTTCAACACACTATCAAAGAACCTGTCTTGCCCGGCTTGATTTATGTCTTGACAGCCACGTTAACGGGATCTGTTTTTGTGAACAGAAGGGCCTTACCTATAAGATTTATCACTCCTCTTTTGTTTGGAGGAGCCGCTACATCGTATTTCATGCCTCGCACGTTTGAAGCTTTGAAATCCAAGTACAACAATTTTGAAAAGGAGACATACCCTAGTTTTCATCTGCAGAAACAGGAATTGATATGCGACAACGTGACCAAGTTTAAGGCCGACTTAAACGAAACTATTAAGGGGTCGAAGGATACTTTACAATCGAGTGTTCACGACGCCAGAGTTTATGTTACTGATATTTTGTCAGAGGATTAAGGATTTAATCCTGTTCACTATACTTCTATTCCTTCATTATTTATCAAAATTTTATATTATGAACTCAACTTACTGAATCAAAATATTGTAAGTGGTGTATACCATCGCAACCCCGCCAATAACAACCAAAATATAATCAACGATACCAAGCCAGTAGCGTCTCTTGTTTTCAGAATCCTTAAAGGTCTCGTTAGGCTTGCAACAACTCTTTAAATGCAAAATAGGTGGATACATGTAAACCAAAGGAATACAAGCAAAGCAACCTACAAAGGATATGAACTTATCCAAGTTTTGACCCCCAAAATATGCCACAACAGCCACAAAGATAACAAATCCAAATCTAAAAGCATTTTTGGACCATTTTACAGTATTGCAATCCTTGCCTGTCTTTTTGGCAAATATTCTACTCTCCAAAAGTCTGATGGCAGGGAACAACTGTAATGGAGTAGACAATAAAATTGCCAACGAATACAACAACTGTGTCAACAAAATCATTGGGCTTCTTTGTGGCAAATTGATTAATATCACGGTCTGAATCTTGTCCCCAAATGTCAAATACCCCAAAGTGCCAACAATAACAAACATCAAAGAAATTGTTAAAATTACCTTGAATAAAACACTAGGAAAGTGGCGTGGATAAATCATTGATTCTTGGATGGGGATTATCAATCCGATTCCCTCAAATGCAAAGATTGCAATGCCAATAAACAACGAAAACTCTGATTTGTTGAACCAAAATTCTATGTTTTCTCCCACAACACATCCATTAGTTATTACTAACTCAAAAAAGGTGAAATAAATGATGGTAGCCAATCCTGCGAATATGAAGAAATTGGCCAAAAGCGCCAGTAATGATAATTTTGTAATGTCACGGATAAGAGACAATGGTAATAATAAAACCACTTGGAACACTGTAAACCATAAAACATTTAATTCAGAAGAATCCTTACCGGTAAGTGTACCAAATAGAGCCTTCAAATTTTGAGAAGTAAACACCATGTATGCAGCCACAAATCCGATTTGAGAAATGACAATCGACGATAAAATAAGCCTCTGTAACCACAGGCCGTATAATATCTTTCCTATTTCGCCAAAACTAGACACCTTTGTAGCAATCTTGGCATAGACCAAGATAAGGTAGCACCAATATGACAAAACGCCAAAGACAAGTAAAACCAAAATGGAAAAGAATATTCCTCCATTACTAAAAGCCTTGGGCAAAAATAACACACCTGTACCAATAAAAGCCTTAAGCAATAAAAAATATGCCTTTTTATCAGTCGCAGTACCCTGAGGATTCACTGAAGAATGACCTGTCGAATTTGAAAGCAAAGATATCTCCTCTGGAAGAAAAGGAATTACGGGCTTATAGTGGCATACAATACCGTCTTCATCTTCCAAATCCTCACCTGCAAAATGGCCATAGATGCTCAAAAACTCAACAAAGTTCTTGGTTACAAAGTTTGGATTTTTAGTTTGAACGGAACCAGACGTCATTCTGGAATTCTGTGCAATGAAGTCCCTCCGAAATCCTCCAGGGACATTTACGGAGCTTGCGGTAGACCCTCTTCTTGTTCGCTCAAAATCCATAGAGGACCAGCTTCGAACTCGCTTAACCTTACCATGCTCCTGACCGAGTCGCATTAAATCACGCGTCATATCACTCCCTTCATTCTTCAATGAGTCTGTCTTGGGCAAATGCTTGGACACCAGTTCAAGAAGTCGGCGGTCATCAAGACCCTGTGCATAATTAGTGTCCATAGCACCCCCACCCACGTTTCCGGGAGAATTGGATCTATCCACCACAGGACCGTCATCTCCCATTACAACTGACGAGGGTATTGACCCAGTTTCAACCGCATCATCTGAATCCAGTCTCCTGAGGAATGGGGACATGTTGGAGTAGGAATTCGTTACAGACCCCACACGACTGTGAACTGGCAGTTTGGCCGGGGACATAGAGAGTGGCGATCTAGTGAGTTTTGCTATAGACTCGCGTCTGGCCTTTGCGGAATCGTTTACAGGTCGTGGTAGCAGCATCCTTGCAGTTTTAACGTCTTGTTTGTAGAGATGCAGATCCTTGAGCCGCGTGGTTATCTGGCTTTTCGTCTGTGCACGCCCAAACTACTATACTGATAATGTAATGCTATTCTGTTCAATTTAGAATTCTAAACCTAATTTCCGGGCAGCGCCGCTGTGGCCTGCCTCGTATGCTCTTTGAAACCAAATCTGGGGATTGGAGTTGGAGTACCCCATCTCACACAACTCACCCATAAAGAAAAGAGCATCCGGTGCGTTGTATTCATTAATAGCCCTATTGCACCACCAGAGAGCTTTCGCGGGGTTTGGTCTTGGAATGGTCTTTGCCAAACCATTGCTACCATGCAAGTTCCATCTACTTAAACCCAACATAGCCTCAGGGTGTCTCTTTGATGGAATAGGTGAAGTAGAAGCCTTGGTAAACCATTGAATCGACTTGACTGCATTTGCTGGTCTGCCTAATTCCCCAGTTTCATAAACAGTTCCGAGTTTCACCTGAGCCAATATGCAATTGAGTTTTGCAGACTTGTTGTAGTATGTTAAGCTTTTGGCATAATTTACGGGTGCCATTTCAAGACATTCTTGAACAAAGGGATCTTGTGGTGTAACGTCTCCAGGGTACATGCCTTCATACACCTTTCCTAACTGATATGAGGCCAAGCCAATCACTTCTTCCAACTCTTCGCGATCCTCTTCATTCAAGGAGATGTCCTGAGACTCGATGTTGGATAAATCGTGCAAGTACCTGAAGAACTTGACGCTTCTGATCGTTGACACGTTAAAGTACAACATGGCGATTTTATAAATAGCACGGTTGTACCCAGCCTGTGCCGAACGCTTGTAGTAGTCGACTGCAGTGTCAAAATTCTCGTCACCTTCAAGTTCAAATTCGTGGATTTCGCCCATTTTGTACAAGGATTTATGATCGTCAGGATTCGAATCCAAGCACTTGGAGAAGAAGTGGAGAGCTCCTTCCACATCCTTTTTAATACCAAAGTCTTGTTGATACACTTCTAAGTATTCATTCATCAACAAGCACCCGTAAATGTAGTACACTTCTCCGCAAATTTCTTCGTGTCTACCTGCGTCGCACTCCTTCAACAATTTAGTCAAGTGCGTAACAGACGACTTGATGAAAAGAGCATGGCTCAGTGCCACTTGTTCTGGTCTTACAGGTCCACCCTTAACATTAATGTAAGCGTAAAGCTCATAATTCGTTGACATGATTAACGCCTTTGCCCATTTAAGCCTGTACTCCACAGTCTTGTTTCCTGAGGAAATTACCTGGCGTAATTCAACAAATTTTTGCACCTTATCATTAATGAATTCGCTTGGAGTATTCTGGGGCTGGGTCTGAACAGGCGAAACTTGTCCTGACTGGTAATACGACTGACGATGGTCAACAGGAGGTTGGTGTGCCATCATGACAGGCTGAGGGGCGTAAGCGTGAAACTGGGACACGTCAGTAGAACTTTGCAAAATTGAAGGGGCGAAAGAACTTTGACGTGGCAATCCTCTATTAGCATATGGGTGCTGATAGTGAAGCGAATGATCGGCGCTCTGGTTGGAATGCTGGGCAACAGGTCCATTGACGTCCTGGTTTGGACTGAACGATCTAGACATTCTCTTTAAGACCGGCTTAGACGTAATATCCTTTTTCCATTGCGCTAGCGGTGCTGAAAGCTCTGGAGGACCGTTAAAAGAGTTCTCACTGGGGCTGAAAGGTTGGCGCTGGAACTGGTCTAAATTTGTGAAGCTCGATATTGGTGTAACTGGCATTGAAAACCTCTTCCAGGATCCACTCTGAGAGCGATCTTCGCTTTTCACTTGATCAACGTACATCAGTGATCTATTTCCGGGAGTCTGCATGGGTCTGATGGTCTCCTCATCTTTGATGAAATTTATATTTGCATTCGCTTTAACCTCTGCTCTAGCTTCGTTCTCCTGCATTGCGTCAGTCGCAACACTCTTTGCTATTGGCACCTCCTTAATTGCTTTAGCCTTTTTCAGAATCTCGGCTTTCGATGCAACTAAAAACTTCCTTGATGCTGCACTTTCAATTGAATTATAAGATTCGAAAGACTTTGCGGAGAGCGCACGACTCGGTTCATTCAAAGCATGTGTGCCTGACTTGCTTAAAAGCAGGTCTGATTTCATTATTGTCGTCGGATCTTGAAATCCTGAGGGCCTTGAAAAGTGAGATTGGGGAGTTGAGAATCTTTGCTCTGGCTTGGGTGAAGAACTGACTGAATTCTGTACTTGGTGTGTATAAGTGGCACGTACTGGGGTCACATTCGTTACACGTTCTGTAGTCACATTCGCTATAGGTTCCCGAGTCACATTCATTATGGGCTCTGGAGTCACATTCGCTCTAGGTTCCCGAGTCATGTTCATTATGGGCTCTGGAGTCGCATTCATTATGGGCTCTGGAGTCGCATTCATTATGGGCTCTGGAGTCGCATTCATTATGGGCTCTGGAGTCGCATTCATTATGGGCTCTGGAGTCGCATTCATTATGGGCTCTGGAGTCGCATTCATTATGGGCTCTGGAGTCGCATTCATTATGGGCTCTGGAGTCGCATTCATTATGGGCTCTGGAGTCGCATTCATTATGGGCTCTGGAGTCGCATTCATTATGGGCTCTGGAGTCGCATTCATTATGGGCTCTGGAGTCGCATTCATTATGGGCTCTGGAGTCGCATTCATTATGGGCTCTGGAGTCGCATTCATTATGGGCTCTGGAGTCGCATTCATTATGGGCTCTGGAGTCGCATTCATTATGGGCTCTGGAGTC